>JAUTDX010002842.1:0-46600 GCA_030844895.1 Ambrosia x helenae | reverse complement strand
CCAAAGTTTTTCAACCAGAACTTTGTTAACTCTGCTACTTGGCACCCCATTCCAAACAACTTGGAACCCTCCACTCACACTCAAGCCATGCGAGATCCTGCATGGAGATAAGCCATGGACATTGAGTATAATGCCCTACTCCAAAATCAAACCTGGGAACGTGTACCACAAACCAACCAACATCCCATTGGTTGCAAATGGGTCTTTCGGATCAAACGAAAAACCTGATGGCACCATTGAGAAATACAAAGCACGTCTTGTTGCTAAGGGCTTCCACAACAATACGGTAAGGACTATTTTGAAACCTTTAGCCATGGTCACCATAACAATCACTATTCACACGGTCCTTTCCATTGCCCTCTTGCGTGGTTAGTCATTACGTCAACTCGATGTAAATAACGCATTCCTTCATGGTACTCTTCATGAAGATGTATAAACGATTCAACCGCCGGTTTCACAAACTCGGAGTTCCCCACACACATTTATAAACTCAAAAAAATCACTTTACAGGCTCGAACAAGCTCTAAGGGCATGGTATAATGAACTCACCATTTTTATATAAAATTTCGGTTTCAAAAGTCCCTATCCGATCCATCTCTCTTCATCTACATAAGTATGGAATCACTTCCTACCTTCTTGTGTATGTAGATGACATTGTTCTTACAGGTAGCCATGATCACTTCTTGAACACCTTGTTCAAGCATTAGGTGACAAATTTTTCATCAAAGATCTTGGTCCACTTCATCACTCTTAGGCATCAAGGTCATTTCAACACCTCAAGGCTTATTTTCTCTCACAACACCGACACATTCAAGACATCTTGACCGACTTCAAAATTAACTCACCGCTTTTTTTTATAAAATTTGGGTTTCAAAAGTCCCTATCTGATCCCATCTCTCTTCATCTACAAGAAGTCCTCACTTGATTTACAAGCTTTTTCATATTCAGATTAGGGAGGAATACACGACGGGGGTAGATCTACAACAGCTTTTCTCTTATACTTTTGTATCTACCTTTGTGATACACCCTTGTTTATACTCCCAACCCACTGAAAAATGCTTAGTTAATAATTATTGTATGTACATGTCTTAGGATTAATTATATGTAAATTAATGAGAAGCACACGAAATTTGTAGGTTACTATTTAGAAGTCCGTTGAGTTCACATCTTCTTTCACTACAATAAACTTGCTTTTACTCCTGACCCTTATGACTTAATTATGTTAGTATGAGTTGTTTGTTCTAGCATTTGAAACATGACTCCAAATGATGGCAAACAAAGCAAACAAAATGTTAGCGATGTTGATGCTTTTGATTCTCTCATCATCTATAAGGTCCCTCAATTTCTAGGCAGTTAAACAAAAAGTAACATAATTTTTTTATCCTTATGATAGTGTAGGGCTAAAACAGTGAAACCTACCTACATGCCTTGAGTTTTGAGTTTTGAATGTTATATATTGTTTAATTTGATTTATTGAAAATGTTATATTTACAAGTAGTATATATTTAGAGGTTACATTTACAAGTAGTATTTTACGGTTTTAACCTAATGGGTTCAAAAGGGAATAACTTGCTCAAATGCCTCATAACATATACATATTTTTATCCAAATTTTATATTTTTAATACTCCAAAAAGAAATATTATTCATGACAATATTATGTGTTTGTTTACAATCATAATCTAACTCCTTTAGCAATGAATTTGAAGTACATTTTTGGTGATCTTCTTTTTGCATTAACAATATGACGAGTGAAAGACATGCTATCTCCTCGAAAGGCGAAAAGACACTCAGTTAAAATACATGCAAAATACTTGTGTTTGATGCATATCATGTTCCTACCACGTATTGTCAACTCCACCGCAATGCACGAGTTACCCACTAGTATTGTTATTATGTATATATAAAATAGTAAAAGCTTTAAAAATAATGATAGATTAAAATTTTGAAAGGGAAAAAATGTGCAAGGGTTTTAAATCGATATATTTAAAGCTACAAAAATAATCTAAGTTAACCACTGAACAATCATGTCGTGTCCAGTTCCTATATCTTACGATGTTCATCCAAATTTACCGATAAAAAGTAACTTTTCTCACTCCTCCACTCACAAATCGATATATTTAGGGGGATGATGTCGTGTGGATTAAGTCACTTTAAAACTTCTTTTCTTAAATTGACAATTTCCCGGTGGAAATGTCAGGACTTAGTGAAAAAGGTAATTAAGATGAGACTTTTAGTTAAAACACTTGGTCAAGTTTTAAATTTATAAAAATAAAGCGATAATTGCTAATCGTTCTAAACCCACACAATAGGCAAGTGTACCTATCGAGTGTAGTATAGACTTCAAGCAAGTACCAAGTATCGAACCCTACGACACGACTTCCGCTACTCAGCCTTAAGTTGCTTTTTAATAAAAGTAAAGATAGAAAAGAGAAGGAGCGCGAATAACCGACGTAGAAATCAATATCCAAAAAAGAAGTATTGCTTAGGGATCCGACTATCTTTGGTATGGATTAATAGTAATTACTTATTTGAGTAGTGCATTCAAGTTGCGCACCTGTGCTTAACTTTGACTTGCGCAACTACATTCTCAAGAGGTGACTGTTATCGCATAACTAGTTTATATTCTTATTTTAATTTAGGGTCTCCCGACCTGATAAGCTCACCTCTCAACAATGAGGGACGGACTACTCAAGACGGTGTATACCCAACCCCGAGAATCCACCTCCCAGTGTTGCAATAAAGACAACTAACTACTTTAAACTTTTACGAATAACTTGCAGGCGGCCGGAGCATGGCCGAACAAGCTGTCACTTAATATCATAAAGGAGTCGCGACTATCTAGAACACGTGCATCCCCTACTTGAATTAATTAAACTTTTAAAAAGTGATTGGCCTATTATTAACTGTGCAGCAGTCTAATAATGGAAGAAGATAAAGACCGTCCACTTCCAACACGGGTTCACCATCCTTGGTCTGCGCCAAAGCCAACACATAGACAATGAGGCTAAGTCGCATAACCAGGTCTTGGCTTATCACTAGGACCTAGTATAGAGACCGTACCGACCCTAAGTGAGATTTTGATAGTCGAGGATCAAGCCACAAAGTGTGTTTGTTTCCAAACACAAATGAGCCAATCTCTACACATGGAGTTAAGGTTAACTTACAAGTGCATGGGTTGTTACACACCATGCGTACACTCATAAGTCCCTCCACTTTCTACCAAAACACCCACAAGACCAAATACTAAGTGTTAGGTTTGATTAGTTCATCAAACAAAGTTTAAGATAGAAAGAATTGAACAAGAACATAAAACACCACTCAAGAAATAAAAATTATATAATCCATTACCAAAGAAGTCTTCACCCTAGCAACACTCACGAATCCTAGTCAAAAATTGACATTACAACATGCACTCTAAGTTGATTGTTCAATGAACACGTAGTAGTGGTTTTAGGAGGATCAAAGAGGGTTTTTGGGATGATTTGTAGTGATTTCTCTCAAGCTCTCACTCAATAGTGTGTATAGAGTGATCCCAGGCTCCAAAGGTCACTTACAAGACCCTAAAAAATGGCAAAAGTGTGAGAGAAACTCGGGTGGAATGGGATGCCCAAAATGTAGAGTGGGGGCCTCTATTTATAGGCAAATCAACCAAAGCACGCCCGTGCTCAAGTCCTGGCTCGCCCATGCTCGATAGTAGGTACTGTTGCAGTGTCCTTTGTGCAGAAGCTATGTGTCCTTAGAGCAAGTACTGCCGTGCCAGGGTCCTAGGCACGCCCGTGCAGGCCGTTACGTGTAACCGTCTTGTCAGTTTGGTCGGTTCGAAGCCTTAGGGAACATGTTTTAAAGGGCACGGCCGTGCCAAGGGATGTGGCACGCCTGTGCATCTTTGTAAAGTTGACTTTTGCCTTCTGTTGACTTAAAAATGTTGACTTGTTGACCCGGGACAGGTGCACGGCCGTGCACTGCCGTAAGCACGACCGTGCTGTATCTAAATCAGGCTCCAAAAGTCTTTGATTCCTTGTCTTTTGTGCCGGGTTTCACTTCTTTTCACTTTCCACCTTCAAGACCTGCAATTATCAATAAAGGAAGACAAACCGTGACAATACCAAGATAAAAGCATGCTTTTCGGTGATAAATAGGTGAAAATACACGTGTAAAACCTGCTAGTTTTGAGACATATCACATCACCTCACACTTAAACGTTTGCTTGTCCCAAGCAAACTAAACCTAGGCAAAGAAAGTAGAGTAAAAATAGGTGGGTGTAGAGGACAAATCACAGCGACCCTCCTCCTAAGAGTCTCACCTACTCAACACATCATTGGTAGATGTTCCATATAGCCTTGGCGCGCCTAATCAAAGGTTCCTCAAGTGTCTACTTCATACTTTCCTCACTATTTACATTGATTCACTCGGATGTTATTTGGGGTGATCGCTCAGATTCGACCCAAAGGCATGCATAGATCATAGGTTTGTATGCAAATCAAATCTCCACCGCTATATATGGGTGAAAACTGTGAATGACAAGGTCTTTTATTGGGTAAAAATGGTGAAGTGATAAATGGGTAGGATGGGTGGTCTACTGTCATGTCTGGCTCAGGAAGCAGCTGAGGCATAATGGGCAAATGTCAAACTCTGGATATGGGCTTTATGAAAACTCCTCCCCCGAAGACTCATTGCTCTGATGTCCCTACTATGCGAACTGTTCGGTCTTCACACCTAATAATCCCCGCTAGGAATGTCCTAGAAATAAATCTTCAAATAGAATTGTTTTCTTTTGGCCCGTTTATTGTCGAGCTTTTTGAATTATTTCTGTCTCTACAGTGCAAAATTGAATTACGTATATGATTACACAATGGCTCTACTACAACTAGTAGTAATACAATTGGAGATGTTGTAAGAGTGCCGGTGCCTAACACTCCTTCTACAGTGCAAAATCCACCTGTTATGTTGCAAAACCCCCCGAACGAAGTTACGAAACTGATTTTGGGGCCGAATACGTAATGTATTCGGATGAAGAAATGTCTTGCCCGAAACCTGAAAGTGAGGGATATCGATACGAGAGGTTAGACGGCATGATAGTGATCGTGACTGCTCTTCGCCCGAGTCAATTACGTATTCTTTCTTTTTTAGCTATGTTTAAGTAATGTTTTTAATTAGGTTTATGTTGATTAATGTTGTTGTATAATATTTGATTGTTAATTATTAATTTTAATTTTTTTTAAAGGTAGTTTCATTAAACATTAATATCAAACTACATTATTTAAAAAAAACATTACACATTAATATCAAACTACATTATTTTAACCTAACACAACAATTGTCATGTCACAACATGGTTGAAATTCATGCCGTGTGCATTCACATAGTTGACGTGGGTGACTTGAATTGTCATATCTTCGTCAAGATCAGGTGCTGCGCAATCGTGGCTTCAAAGAATGCGTTCCATCTGGTACACTTGCTAAAGAGATCCTGCCACTTACTAACGAGCTGATCGATGTTGCGGTAATTTGTACCGCTTAGTCAATCGAATTCCATCAACACATTGTGCCAAAACGAACCATCCTAAGAGGGGGGATGATGTACGTTTTGGACATTGATCCTTGCCGTCACTAACGCAATCTCCTGAGTTACATTTCACGATGCCATTTTTACGAGATGTTCAAAAGATAATTTTGGTTTTGGTATTAGAAATTATTGAGTTTTATAGGTAAAAAACTAGCCGTTAGGAAACGATAATGTTACCGTTTGAAAATTTATTACCGTTTGAAAAAAAGGTTACTTTTTTTTTAATTTAAATGAAAATAAATAAAAGAATCAGTGGATTGCTGCTTCGTGAAGTAAACCAATGAAATGATGTGACAATGCAAAATTATTGAAATTAGTAAAATAAAAAAAAAAAATATTAGGTGAAGACCCCTTCCCCTCGAAGAATTGAGTGTGATATCCAAAAAAACAAAATTGTACGTACAAAATTGATTTGAGAGAATGGATATAAATTGAGATTCGCAAAACTTGATATGAAAAGATGGTATCAAATTCCCCGGTTGTCAGTAAAAGTAGCCTCCAAATGGTGCCATGAAGATGCTGCGAAACCTCGTCTTTTGCTCACTGCGTGGAAATTTTTATTTAGAATATTGTATTTTTAAGCATATAAATGTTTATAAGTTAAAGTAACTAGTGTTAGGGAAGGGACACTCAAGTAAGTTTTTTTTTTCTTCTTCACTGATTTCAATCAATTATGTACTGCAACATCATTTTACTGATTTACTTTATTGAAACTGTTTTTTAAAGGCTTCACTTAACTGATTCATTTTTACTGAAATGTTATTTACTTAGTTTTTTTAATACAAGAAACATCAATTAAAATAACACACAAATAAAAAAATCTAGTCGTCGCCTTCCACCCAATAACGATCTCAATCGTATTTTGCTTCGATTTCTTCTTTTTGTTTCAAACCAATTCCAAGCTTTTACCTCTGAGGTGGTTGTGCGGTTTTGAATACATATTCAAGTCGTGGTCATACTGCCTTTGCTTCAACAATTCGCGTTGTTCGTCATGCTAAAGATTTTTCTTCTTGTTGAGATTGTTGGGTGGCCAACTTGTTCAATTTATCTTCTTTCATCACTCGGTATGACCCAAATTCGTCAATCAATGATGTTTTGCTTGAAGACTTGAAGTGGTTGACTTTGTGGAAAATTTATCACGGGCCTATAACCTTCTACCGCACCCGAGCTCGAACCCTCACCTCTACCTCTCCTACTTGAACCCTCTCCTCTTAATTTAGAGGATCCCCTCCCACCCTTTGCCACACTCTTTGATTTTTCTTTCATCCATTTATTTGTGTTTGAAAGTAGTTTGAGACTTAAATGTTGAGAGTTTGTGTTTTTTTTGTGTGTGTTGAAACAAGGTAAAAAAACTTATATATATATATATATATATATATATATATTATATATATATATAAACACGTCTCATTTCTTATTAAATGGTTAAAAAAATAAACAATCATAAAAAGTGACTGTTGCATTTAAAACATTGATAAAATAACAAAAAAATGACTGTTGCTTTTAAAAAACATTTCCACTGCCCGTTAAACAACAACCAGGAAAAGATCCACAGATCCAATACCAGTATCACTGGCGGCGGTGTTACCGTGCTGATAGTAAGGTACCCGTGACAAATGGTTGTGCGTCGTCTTCCCTTATAACCCTTGTTCTTAATTTACATTTAGGATAAATCACCTTGATAATATGTAATATTTGATAAGCAGATTTTTGTTTTACATTTTAATATAAATTTAACTGAAAATATGGATATATATAGGAGGATGATCATTTGAAAAAAATTTTAATGTGATAAGCGAAAGAACAAATGAGATAATGGTAAAACATTAAATACTTTAACTGTTCTTACATTCATTATTCTATCTTGAGTTAATTAATCATTAACATTTTATGCTACACTAGTAGGGAACCCGCGCGTTGCGGCGGAGTCGAAAATACAAGGTGGAAACATAATTCAAACCTTAAAACGATTAAAAGAATCAATATATAAGCACATGTGCTTCGTATTGGGGTAATTTTTTAAAGTCTACAAGGAGACATGATAATATGCTACGCTATATATACCATATGCAATTTGGCCTACATACCAGTAAAAAAATGGATGTGGTGGTTTGACTCATTAGCAACTATTATTATACTAATAGTCCACTCAATATGTTGAAAGTGCAAAATCTGGAGAGATTGCCGAGTAGAAGAAAGCTTTATAAGATCCACATTAAGAGGTGGTTGGAACGGATCATATGTAATTAACCTGCAAAGAAGCATACCCATAACTTTTTTCACATGATAAAAGCAATGCAATAAAACTGTTAATCAAGTGCACCATAAATTTCTATCAGTGGGATCGAAAAGTGAAATTGGAGGTTAAGTTAGTTGAAAATATTCCATATAACACCTCCCAACCTAAGAACTTTATAGACGTGCACAGATCGGTTTCTAATCTAGGAACCGAACCAGTTCCAAACCGTTTGTGTTTGGTGCCGGTTCGTGCCTGAACCGGTATCGGTTTGGTTCGGCCCCGGTTTTGCCGGTTTGAAAGACCGATTTCGGTTCGGTTCGTGAACCAATTCATGCACACATTTTTTTTGTGAAAAGGAATCACAATTATTTTTTTATACGTAAAGTTCGACTTTTATTGATTCTTACAATCTTTTTAAGGTGTATAGGTATGTATTTGTATGTGTAGAAACTTTTTTATATAATTTTGTTATATATAATTTTTTATAGCAAGGTGGATTCAACCATTTCATTCAATATCACAAAAAATGTACAACTTGCTTTTGCAAATAGGGGTAGTATTGGAAGAATTTTCATGACATCTTGGGGGGTAAAGCAAATAACTCTTCATAGGCCATCTTAACTTTGGACAATTTGGACATATTTGCCCATGCCTCATCCTTTATAATGTAGTATCGATATATCAAAACTTGTCTTACACATATCAAAATTAAATATATCGAAATTATAATACGTTTATCACACACGTCAAAATTACCATGCGATTATCATACACATATAGAAATTCATTCTACATTTATGCTATACATATTGAAATTATCATTCATTGTAAATTAAAATTAGGTTTGCTTTCAAAGAATATATTTTGAAATGAATAATGAGTTTAGTTAATTTAACTAGTTTAGGAGGTTACAAAAAAGTAATAATTTATTTAATACTAAATACAGTTATTACATGGATTGTTTTGGTTGGTTTAAATTTATTTTTTTCTTCTTAGAACATCTTTCTTTTCATTTGAACTCTCCACATCTGGCATAAAGTTTATTTTAAAATATTACATTACAAAAATACATTCGTTACCTTAGACCATGTGTAGTGGGGACTTTATTTATAAAGCCCCCTTTCTGATTGGTCCACGTGACAGCTGAGTCAACATGGGGGTTTAATTCAATATAGGGGTGTAGTGGGGTGGTGAAAATTTGAGGCGCTATATTTAAAAAAAGCTAGAATTCAGATGCACGTGGCATACATTTGATTGTTAGGAAAGTTGGTCAACCATCAAGATTCTTACAAGTGCACGTGGCTTTATTTGGTTTGTTATCAAAGATGTTATCAAAGCGTTATTTGTATAGCGTGGCCCCCGGTTTTCAACATATAACGCCCCCCCCCCCCCCTTGGTGTTCCAGCGCCATTTTCCCAAACCACGCCATATCACGCCACCACTACGGGTAGTCTTAGTATTAAACACAAACATATTTGCATGTGTTTCAAACATTATTTAAAAATACAATAGTTTCAAAATAGAAAACTATTCTTGCTTTTCTTATCTCCGATTTCTAATAAGATATAACTGACGATCTTTAGAGAGCCAAAAGTGAAATTTCACTAATTTTAACATTATTTTATTATTTTCGTGAAAATAATGCTAAAAACGGGAGACGATTAACCATGCAAAATATGGTGGCTTTGATAGTCGAAAAACAAGGGGCACATGCACCAATCGGTCATTGTCTTGATGTTGAGTGTTATGTGCCTAATATCCAAGACTTGGTGCAAAACTATTATCAAGTCAGGGGGTCTCACTATAAGCAGCCTCTCTATGGGATAGAAGAAGTAAGGCTATCTACATTTTCCTCTCCTCGACTCTACCTTATTTTGCTATTGCTTATATTAAAAATTTTATTGACGGAAAGTCAATAGACCCTCTAGTTCCACTCATGATTGTCTTACGTGAATAGGTCTCGTCGAAAAAGTTGCAGTTAAAAAAAGTAGCATGGCATAACATATGAATTGTAATTTGCACAACATATATTGATTTTTTCAATGTAACAAAGTATAATGAACTACAACATACTTGAAATATCAATACTGTTATAAAACCAGATATACATCTCCCAACCATAACTGTTATATATCCCCCAACTATAATTGTTTTGACAGTTATACATGTATATGAATAAATATATTTGTATTGTACATCGACAAGGATTATCCAAAATTCTATACTATTTCTATAACGCTATCAGGCACGTTTTGCTTGCTTTACGTAAATTTTTGTTTATCTTCAAGTTGTTTCATGTTCCGTCAACAACATCACAGATTCATCCGCATTTGTCTTACGATTCAGACAATATTCTGTTAATCACATCCTGGTACACATAATCCCAATCTCTAATATGTGTTGGCTATGTTTCCATGAAATCTTCCCTTTTATAAAGTATCATATATACTATATAAATCTGCATCTAGTATAAGAAGATACACAAATTTATGTTTTCTCAAAGTGGTTATTAGAAAAGGATTTTCTTTTTGAGTTTACGATGGCATCATTTTCTCACGGAAAGGATGCAAACATCCTTCAAAAATGTTTTCCCCATTAATTTTTGGTAACCTTTAGAGATACAAGAAATAGGTTTCGACGTGGAACTTTAGAATGCCCTAATTAGGATTTTTTTTATTTTATGATCTTTTGAACACACAAATAGGGCTTTCAGATCTTACCTTATGAGACAAAAACCATAAATTGATGTTTTTCTCTAACCGGCGATTACTACCACCAAGAAGTCTTCATCCGATGATTAAAATCAACGTGAAGCGACAACTACGCACCACCGATGTTCCACTCGATCTTCAATGATGTAGCGTCGGTAAACGATGTGGTTTATGTAAGTGCACACGGAACAGGACATTTTCTATGTTGGCCTTGTTTTTTTCGTTGAGATGGAGGCGTTGCCTGTACAAAATCGATTTCTTCGGTTAAAGTGAAGCAAAAGAAATGATTAGCCAAGATGGCAAGAAGCCATAAATGAGGAATTGAATTCACTCTAAAACCGACAAGTTTTTGGACATGTAATATGAACAACCATAGACTAGTAGGTTATAAATAAGTATTTGCAATAAAGAGAAATGAAAAGAATGAGATTGTACGATATACGACATAACTTGTAGCACAAATGTTTTTTGTAAGACCTGTCCCATTAGACGAGTGTTAACGCGACTTTTATCTTAATTAGGTCCCAAATTAGTGTTTTTTCGGTATATAACTTTATATACTTCTCACATTCGAGTCAGTAGATAACACGCACGTGCTATTCATGAGTCGGTCTAAGTAAGACCTATGCGATTCGATAACTACTCGGTTCATTCTAATACACCTATGATCAGACGATTTTGCTACATATAAAAGTGTTTTAGCTTCGCTAGATTGTCCCGCACAACTGCGTAGACGAGTTCTCCTTATTGTTGGTCTTGAGAGTGTTCGGTTCCTAGCTTAACCCGCTTCTCTGCCCGGTGCTATTTTTTGACTTTACCTACCATAAATACACACGAAAACGGTTAATACTTTAGTTAAACTGTCAAAATTTTGAAAAAAAAAACTAACTTTTTGTACATGGGAGGTGTTCGCGGTATGCGGTCACCTTAAGAAATCTCGCTGCGTACCGCTAAAGACTTCACAGTATGCGGAGAATCTGCTTAATCTCTTCGCGTACCGCGAAGAGGCATTTTTCACAGATAGTTTCTAATTGTGGACCTTTTTATACTTAACCAAATTTCTAGGTTTCTAAGCATAATTTACCAACTTGATTCATTTCCATGTTTTAAACTTTTTGGGGACCTTCTTCCCGGTTGTTAGGCCTTGTTACACAATCCAAATCCAAATTTCTAAGTATCCTCGTCATTCATTTGGCTTAGCCTTGCTAACCCAAATCAAACCGTTATGAGCTAAACCTCATTTTAATCCAATATCCAATTTATTTGTTTAGTTGGGCTCTTTATCCAAACTATCCGTTATATTACCAAACATGTTTAAACTCAATATCTAACTCTTTCATTTGTTTGAGCCCTTGACCCAAATCGACCCGCTAGGAGTTATAATTCATTCTAACTAGAGCTGTAAATGAACTGAACGAACACGAAACGGCCTTGTTCGCGTTCATTTGTTAAGAAATTTATGTGTTCACAAACAATTCATGAATACTTACCGAACGATAATGAACACAAATAAGTGTTTATGAACACAAACGAGCATATATTAACTTTTGAATAAGATTGAATTCACATACATTAAGATATTAGCTAGATTCACTTAAAATATAACCTAATTGTCCAAACATACCTAATACTTAACATAATATTAGTACACATAATAAGGTAGTATCTCAAACAACTAAGTTCGCATCGGAGGTGGATGGAGAAGGGCTTCGGAGGTGGATGGCAGAGGGCGTCGGCTCGAACATGAAAAGTAGGTTTATTGATCTCATATAGTCATATATATACCTCACATATATTATATATTTGGGTAAAATAAATAAAAATAAAAGAATATAAAGAAAATTATAAAAATTAAAAATCCTAATAAACTATCGCACACAAAAGAACATTAACGAACACGTTACCCGAATTCACAAACATAAACGAACGAATGGGACCCCTGTTCATGTTCGTTCGTTTAGTTAAACGAACGAATTTTTTGTTCGTGTTCGTTCATTTATTAAACGAGCGAACACAAACGAACTTTCCACCAAACGGTTCATGAACTGCTTGCTGAAAGTTCAGTTCGTTTGCAGCCCTAATTCTAACCATATTTTGACCATTCTAGTAATCATAAAACATAGTACTCAACTCTGAGCACTTTCAAAGTCCCGGACTTGATTATGCTACGGATGCCCATTCACTTGGGGATCCTTACGTGAGGCACCATGCCTAGTTCCTTCCTATTTTCTACTCATTAACGTTTGTTAAACTAAATCCGTCATTCATTCTAAATTACCATGACCCGATTTAACATTTGAACCTTAGTCAAAATTTTCATTTTACCTTATGGGTGATTTCTCTATTTTCAACACTAGTAGGTGTTATTGTTTGTTTAAATCATTTGTTTTTATCCCATAAACATGTCTAAAAACATTTAAGCCCCTACGCGCATGGTTTTTACCATTGCCTTCATTTTTACCATTTTTAGCCATTATTATACGCCATAGGCGCGTATTAGGCTTGGTTAACAAAATAACTCACCACTTTGTTAACCACACATCATGTGGGTTGTTTCCCACATTTTTTTGGTTCAAATGCCGCCCATTAAACTATGGATTTACCGAATGACATTGACTATATACCTCGCAATTTTATTTAATCGTTTCATGGCAATACATGCCCTTCCTGATATTCTTACCTTTATGTAAAACTTAACCACACGAACATTAAATTTCTGGGTTAAATTGGTGACCCATCACTTGACCCGTTTAACTTTTGATTCTTAATGCTTGATATACAAGCATTAAGTGCCGAGTTCAAATGGCAAATCCTTCACTGCTTGACCTGTTTGACCTCTTTAGTCATAATTTTTGTGTTATAAGCATTATGTAATAGGTTTAAATGGTGACAACATCACCACTTGACCCGTTTGATGTCTTTAATCATCAAATTGAGTATCTAGCTTTCACTTGATTACTCATGTGATGCCTTACCCATAAATGCCATATACCTGACTTACCATTTTCCATTTATCTTTTAAGAGTTCAACCCAGCCTTAAGTTAATCCTAATATTTCTATATACCTTTTATAGGTATTTTATCATTTATTACTGACGACTTAGTAACCTAACCAGTTATAGAATTACACAGGTTTTAAATCATAAACGGTCTTAATAGAATAAGAAACTTACGTTGGTCTTGTTTTATGCACGTCTTGACCCATTAGTTTGTTTGACCCGTTCCTTCGAAGTGTCCACCTAGTTGGACAAGATTAAACCTTCACAATACTCATAAGATTAATCAAGTTAGCTATTATATCAAACGACTACCATATCTAATGAGTTTATACATACCATTTCATCAAAACCTAAATTCGCCCCCTTAACACATTCATGTGCACTAACTTAGGGCAATAATCCTCATAAGAGCTAGCCCATCATTCATCGTATCAAATTCATTAAAACTATTGCACATTCGGTCCCTAATCACTCTTAGGCAACTTATTTCATCATATGGTGTGTTTCAAATCATTTAAGCCTAGAATTCATGTTTCTAAGGCATAGTTAACGAGTGTCAAACATTTAAGCTATCTAACAGTTGAATAATTATCTATCTCACATTCCTTATGCTATTTATCAATCATTTTCACTTCCCACATAACATTCAAGTTCATGGATTTCTAACATGCATTTTCATCAATTAATTCTAATTAGTCATTTCATCAAACACTTGGTGTTCATGCAACATTTTAAGCACACTGTATAAGTATTTCATGTCTAACTTCACTAGTTATGTAATCAACATTATATCTCTTTCCTAAATCAATTTCCATCGCAGATATTTAAGTCTAATAGACCATGATACTCATCATTGGAAGGTGGGTTTCAACTTTAGATCAAACCCACCCTTCACATAGTTGCTCATCCATTTAGCATACCTGTGTTTCTCCGACCATTAGATCTTTTTCTCCCTCAAGAAAGAGAAGAAATATTTGGTCCAGAATTACCATATTTAAGCGCTATCGGTGCTCCTATGTATATCGCAGATAACACGAGACCCGATACTGCATTCACGGTATATGTACTGACAAGATATAGCTCAAATCCAACATGTAGACATTGGAACGAAATAAAACACATGTTTCGGTACATATGAGGGACAAAAGACTTAGGTCTTTTCTATAAAAAAAAAGGATAACCTCGGCTTGTTGGGTATGTTGATGTTGGACATTCATCAGATCCTCATAAAGCAAGATCTTAGACAGATTGCGTATTCACATATGGTGGCACAACAATTTCTTAGAAGTCGACTAAGCAAACACTTATAGCATCATCATTAACTCATGCTGAATTTATAGCACTGTAGGATGCTGGTCGGGAATGTGTGTTCAACGATTAATCTTTACATAGAAGCTGTTTCAAGCAACTATCACAAAGGCTCATGCTCCGAAGACTGAAATCATTAGTTAAATTGTGGAGGGGGGGGGGGATTATACACATTGTACTCTTTTCCTTGACTAAGTTTTGTCCCAGTGCGGTTTCTTAGTACGGTTATTAATGAGGCAATATAAATGATCTGACAATATCAGTTTATCTTATAGGTCTTGAAGTACTTATTTAAATCATGATGAAGCATGATGTTATAAAACCAAATATACATCCCCCAACCATAAGTGTTGTATTATCCCAACCATAACTATTTTGCCAGTTATACATGTATATGTATAAATATATTTGTATTGTGCATCTATAAGTATTATCCAAAATTCTTTACAATTTCTATCAAATGCAAAGTATACATTGAATAATATTTTTTTTGTGTAACAATGTAGGTTATGTATGTGTAAAGCCACACTCAAACAAAAGATGAAAACAAAATTTTAATGATGAAAATAGAAATAGATTCTTACTATCATTTTAGACTAAAGTTGATGGTTGGTTGGTGAAAGAGACAAATTGATAAAAGTAGAGAATAGGGAAATTGTTGATTGATATGGAAATTCCAAGGCTTTAAAACTGCAAGGAAAAAAGCAATTATCAACAAACGCACTTAACCTACATCTTGCTTAATAATTCATCTTGTAACAATATATATAAATTATTGAAAAGTCTATTAAGAATCAAATTCATGAATTGAATTGTTAGTACCCGTTGCTTTGGTTTCAATTTCGTTTACACCGGCTCATTTTATTTTATGATTACTTTTCGAATTATGTGGCTGAATTCATAACATGGCCTTTAAAAAAAAGTTGATTACCCGTGTGATACACAAATTCCTAATGAATTTTTAGACTAAATGAAACTATAAATGAGAGTTCTGTTTTCATCTAGAGCATAATAGATCGAAACCAGTCGTTTCTAAAGAAGCTACACCTTCAAGACCACCGCCTCAATCACGCCCTTCAATGGTTGCTTCCGCCTCTAATCCTCATTCAAATGTACATTTTGTCTTTAGTATACATTTCCATTCTTATTCACATGATTAAAATTGTTATTTTTTTATATTATTATAGTCATTAATTTCTATACTACACCATAACACGCATTTTATCACTTCATATTAGATTTGTCTATCCCGGGACGCTCCCGAGATATAACTATATAATTAACGTGTTTGATAAAATGTTATACTGAAGTTTTACGTTAGGCTACAATACGATCAGAAATAGAAGCATTAATGAATTCACTTGGTGAATTTATAAAATAACATGTAACAACTAGTGGGATTACCCGCGCTTTTGCAGCGGGTTACGGTCAGTATCGCTTTAGTTCAATAAGGTATCAACACGTGGTATAATAACCGTTTAACATGCTCAATATATTACCGAAACGTGTTTTACATCAAGCGAATGTATGCTTGAAAACCACAAACGAAAAACAAAGTATGCATAAGAGTAATTACAATAACTAGTAGGAAACCCGCGCGTTGCGGCGGGAATGACAATTTACAACGTGTTACTCATCTTCTTTTAGTTTATCAAATCCTCTTGTGAAAAACGAAAAAATAACAAACCAAGGTGAGCTCCGCAGGAGTTTCACGAACCATGCCAATAATTGAATCGCACTCACATTCAGATATGTTACAAGATAATTAAGTGAGACCAAATTTAATGATTACATTGAACTGATGATATACACTCTGATCCAAAACCCTAAAAGTTATCCAAAATCCAATAGATACACACATAAATTTATTGAGTACCTTAAAAACATGATCGTGAACGCGTGAATTCTTCGAATCTATCCCAAACATCAGATAGAACCGCTCTGTCAACAGGCTGCTACATTAGGTGGAGCTGCAAAAAAAAAAAACCAATAAATGGCAGTTAAAAAACAACATAGGCATTCTTGATTTGAGTTTGAAGAATTATAGTCAACTATAGCAATGTTTATCCCACATTTGCTGTTAAATATGATGAATCACAAATGAATTCATGCATTCCTGACGTTAATTTTCTTCAAGTTGTGCGATAATCAGTCATGAACATTTTTGAGTAACTCTTCAAGTTGTGCTCTGAACCGCCACTGACACTGCGATAATCAGTCATGAACCTTTTTGAGTAACTCTTCAAGTTGTGCTCTGAACACGCCGCTGACACTGCGATAATCAGTCATGAACCTTTTTGAGTAACTCTTCAAGTTGTGCTCTGAACACGCCGCTGCGCTGACACTCTAATTCCACCCCATTTTCAAATGGCCGCTTGAAGGTTATGGTGTAATTCCACCCCATTTTAATCTAAAAAACACCAACACCAATTTAAACAATAGACAGTATGCTTGATAAGAGATACCAACTTGTAACTATCTAAAACAAAATTCAACACATTAATACTTTGACTTCCAGTGAGCATCTTCATTAATGACAGGACAATTGGCCAAAAGTGCATCCATTGATTCATACTAAGAATAGAGTTTACAAAAGTTAACATACTTCATTATCAGATCCAAATTATTAGAGATATGAATGTTTTTTCTTTTTAAATAATTTTTAATTTCCAATATATCTTTATAAAATAAACACTATAATAATAATAATAATAATACTCTCTGTTGGTGTTCATTTTGTCTTCTTTACCGACTTCCAACAGTTCAAACACTTCAACCTGCATCTCCCTTATTGGATCACCTCCATAACCATGGCCCCATCATACTCACCACCTCTCATCAACTCTATTTAACCTCGAATCAACACCCCATTATCAGATCTTTACATATGAAGTAAATGCATAATTAAAGTAAAACATGCTAATACCTAGGATGTCCAAAGTGGCTCTAGGTTGACTATTGTGACCAAAATAAAAAACCACTGCGTCAAACACCTAGGTCGAACTCACCTCACTCGTCTCCCACAAGACAATTAGTTGGGAAACTTATTTGGTAGGCATTTAGTTATATTGTTTTTATATATGTTTCTTACATATGGTTTGCAACACAAAAACCATACAAATCCCAGTCTTAGTGGCAGTTGTGTGTTGACATATTATATAATTCATAATCATTCAACAACAATAATCAAACAGGACGACAAATTAAGATAAAGCACTGTACAAAAACGGATCTATAGTGGATATAATTTTTGGTTTTTAAAACATTATTCCTAAACACAAATGTTCAAACCTTCACTAATCCGTTATAATGTAATCTGATATAACTGTTTACTTGCATACGTGATAATTCTTATTTGCAAGTCGTGATATAAGACTACTAAGTTAGTCGAGTGAACAGAAATAGTGCATTAATAGGTAGATGCACTTTTACAAAGGTGTGTCGATGTCATTTCTTCTTTTAAAGTCAGTTAGAAGCATGGTCATTTTTGTAAAAGGTTTGATTAATATAACAGTCGTTAAAGTTTGCCTATGGAAAAAAGGATGTCTGCAAGTCATGATGTGTGATTGCTAACCTAATCTAGTCAGCACATTCAACAATCAGCCGACCCATATCAGCTAACAATCACAGCTATGAAGGATGTTGCATTGCATATATGTTAACAATCACAACTTTCAAAAAAAATCACAATTTTTTTTTTTAAATGCCACAAAGAACATACTTACCTTGGCATTTGTAACAGTTAACTTTACAACTCAAACTGCTTGAAGCTTTGTCTTTTTTTAGTTATATCCTCTAGCTTAAACCATTGAAACCGAAATCGAACCCAAATCGACCCATTCGCCACTTCTATTTTGCATCTATAACCATGGTTATGCCGCTCAAAACATATTTATACTTCAAATAATAGCGCGTTAACACGTTTTAACAAATCTGTAAACGAAAACCAAAAGAAAGAAACTACATATGCATCAAAAAGAAAGTTCGAACCCGTTTCGCCTATATTCCCTTCACATAGTGAAAATATTATGAACTTTTTTGGACACAAATCATTGCCATAGATGGTAAAATAAGTAACTATATTTAGAATCTATTTAAAAAAGAAAAACTGGCAGTTTTACTTAAAAATACTTCCTTTCAAAGCTAAGAAGAAAATTATAAGAACGTATAATCAAAGATACATGACCTGAACCCACTCTGACCCGTTACACGTATTCTGCTAGATATACATAATTACATACACACAAATCAATTATCTTAGAATGAACATTCCTTCAACAAGAATACTTCTAGTATTTTTTTTTATTGTCAAAAGTTTGGTTAAGATTTATTTTTCTAAGTCTGCTATGTGTAAAACTAAGACAAAAGCTATATGTTATCTAGTTAAAAATATAAAGAAAAATGTCATTTACTCATGTTAAGTTATAGAAAAACTAATATAAACAATCTAGTCATACCTTATAATCCTGAAAGCAAGCAGCTAGAATTTATCCTTACCTCAGTCAATATACCTGCACCCTCCCCTCATCACAAAAAAGAAAGGCAAAAGGTTAGAAGAAAAAGCAAACCAACAAAATCCACATACAAAAAACAAAACATATCAGCAAATAAAAACAAAAGAACCTGAAAAGTATAAGCAGGGAATTCCCATCCATGTCGTCTAGCCATGAGCAACCAGGCAACCTCAAAACACGAAACCCTCAAATTAAGATCATCCTCAGAACCTCTAAAAACTAAACCTATACCCTAAACCCCAATTAAAAGGGAAACCAATCTTCTCCTATCCCTGCTTCTCTTTCTTTTTATCTCTATGATGCGTAGGTGAAAAGACAGGCAATAACTAAGCATAAATAACAATCCTGATTGAAGATAGAGGAATATAATAAGTCTGGAACGGTTTCAAAGACCTGGAATGATGAGAGGCAAACGATCATTGTGGGTGGGCCGTGGGAGCATGGATGTGAAAAGATGGTATTATGGTCAAAGCACATAGTACAAGCATCTTAATGCATCACATGGTACAAGTATCTTAATGCATTGATAAGGGCATAAAAGGAAGAAAAGTGGTCAAGTTTAGAGAATTACACTTGTGACTTTTAAGTTGCCACCTTAACTTTGACATGTTGGACATCTTTACCCATTGCTCCCTCTTTATAATGTAGTATAGATAAAATATACTACAACCTAGATTCTACAAAATTTGAAACCCCAACATTTTGGTTGTAAGCTACACACTTAACCATCAAGATATCCCTTCATAACTTCTTGCTTTCGTTTTATGTAAGTAGACATGGGATGAAAACAAAATTTTATTAAGAAGTTGGTCTTAGTTAAGGAATTTATAATATAAAGAAAAAATGCAAGCTGTATATATAAAAAAAAATATTAAGAAAAGTATCTAAACATCTGTCTAGAGTGTATTTGAAAATCTCACTGCAAAAGGATGTGTACCTTTGTCCGGTATAACCCGGTTGCACCATGCTTAGGTGCATGCTAGCGAAGGAAAGCATCTGAGATTAGAAGTTTCTCCAACTTTTTCTACTTGTGAGGTTTTTTGCATATAAAAAGTTTGACGGCGGTGAGAGGAAGCTCATGGAATTGATAGAAACGCATGACTTTTCAGTTCAAGAATTCAATCCGCATTCACTAACATGCAATTGATGATGAGGGTGTTAGTGTGTGGGTTACAAGTGCATAATGCAATAAGGGGTATTATGGGAAACTTTTACATGACATATCGATGTTAAAGCATGAGTCTCTTGATATCCCATCTTAAAATGGGTGTAAAATTACTTTCCTAGCCATGTCTCCTCCTTAATAAGGTAACATAGATATAAGAATAAATGCTAATTTACAACTGGTTTTTTAACTCTACAAAACATCAACAAAAGTATATCTAGTTAGGGATGCACAAATAACCTAGTTCCAGACCTGAATAGGAACCGGTTCCTACCTTGTCTGACCCTAGGGTAGATACCGGTTCCATACCTAGGATAAAAAAATGGAACCGGCGGTACCGGTTCTAGCTTTACTCGGCCAAAACCCGAAAATCCCAGAAAACCAGGTCAAAAACCCGAATTACCCGGAACTGGTTCCTACCCGTTCCGGGTTCTAAAAAACTTCGTTTTGTGCATCTCTATATCCAGTTGGAAAACTGGTCAAAAAACCTGAATTAACGAACCGCTAAGGAACTAGGAATGAGATTGATTTGTTGGATTCCGAAGAAATTAACAGTTTTATGTGGAAAGCAGAGATGGATTGTCTTCCAACTCTTTTGGCTTTGAATAGGAGAAACATTAATGTGGGCTCGATGATGTGCAAATTATGTGGGGATGTGGAGGAGATCATCGATCACTTGTTGTCCTTAGTGTGGCATCTCGCTAGTAAATGGTGTGGCATTCTGGATACTTATGTTTTTTTTTTTTTTTTTTGGTTCGGAACTTGATTGAGAATCATAAATTCATGAGGTTGGATCGAACAAAGAAGAAGGTTATTCAAGCTATCATTTTCACGGTGTGTTGGAGCATTTGGAAAGCTAGGAATGAGTCTATTTATTCAAACTATCATTTTCACGGTGTGTTAGAGCATTTGGAAAGAAGGTTAAAAACAATGGAGTATATTATACGAATCCCTCTGTTTTATATCACACCTACGTACATATAGTGTTTTGTTTATCACTAATACACAACATAATTTACATGAATTACGAAAATGATACCAGAGAAAAATCTCATAAAGAGGACATAAGCAACGATAAAGTGATTCTCATTCTATAATAATTTTTCAAATATTTGGTGATTCTCATTTTATAAATGCTTCTTGAATAAGTGACGGTTCTCATCTGAAATTTTCTATATCATCTTGTTTAAAGTGACCTTTTTGGGTCTACATGAATTTGTTCGCCAAACATTGTTAAGAATAATCATGAGTGAATAAAAACAATGTAGTGTTCAACTTTACATGTATTGCTAGACGTGCACATCTATTCTATTGCAAGTATCATTCCCTTGAAATTTACGCATGTGTGTATCATTAAGCCTTTTTAGCTTTCTAAAAGAAGGAACCCAACCCCCTCTCTCTAATATATAATAAAAGAATTATACAATAAAAATTATCAATATATGCTTTTAATACATTTCTATTCACATTTACAAACAAGGATTTTTTATTTTTTTTACAATAATCACATCATTAGACAAAAATGCGATTATAACAATTGCTTAATGTTGGTGGTTGATACTCAAATATAGTGTTGTGTGATGCAATGTAATGGTGTCAAATTCTGTGAACTGAAGCCCAAAATATGAATTTAGCATTTTAGTCCAAACATTAAGTGGCCCGTTATGCTATACGAAGTTGGGCTTTTTAACACCTTAGAAAATCTACCATAAACATGTTAGGTGCAGAAATTGTAAGACCATATGCTTTACATGTTTATTGTATCCATGGATTTTGTATTCTTAAGATTGTTTAAAGGCCCACATGTATCAATGAGCTTATAACTGTGCCCACCTACCTCTGGTCACAAAATAGAGGTTTTGACAATCCAATTATCCAAATGTAACATCAAAGCCTCAAAAGTCAGGCTTGACAAACAAAATTAACACATAATTGTAACGTCATTATGATGAACCTTATATCAACGTAACATCTCGCCTCTAAATGAGACGGCATATCAATTTATACAATTAGAGATAAAAGATACCGTTGAATGTTGGTAAATAAGACGAAAACTTTATTGAAATATTTGAAAAAAAAAAACCAGACCACTATAAGTTTTAATCTTAGAGTTCATGTTGTTAGTGAATAAGCTGGTTAGAAATAAATCGTTGCTGATAGAAAATACCGTCGTAGAGGTTTGTGTCAATTACCGTCATATGACTGACGAGCTATATATAAATGATGGTGTCCCCCAGTCCTCATCCATATTAGGTTTATTATGTAATTTTGTATTAACTATGTTTGCCATTTAGGCCCATTAAGTGTGATTTTAGCCGTTATTATTTTGTTAGCCACCTTACCCCCTCCCCCCTCCCCGTTTTATTTTCGGTGGCCATAGGGGGAATTTCCCCTCCTCCCCGAGCACATTTTTTGACCTTTTTCGTCTTAAATAAACTAAATAAAAAAAGGAAAGGGGAACAATTTCCTTGATTTGGGAGAAGGAAAGGGAAAGTAACATAACATGATTTGGACTTGGGCGAAAAAGGGAAACCACACCTCATAGCCTTAGATGTTTATATTTGAATTAAAAAAATTGAGAAGTTTTTAGACTAGTTTTGTCTTTTTTTTAGGCATGGTAATGTGTTTATTTATGAAGACATATAGAGGTCATACGACCCCCTTTAGTGCATGGTTCGTTTCGCTGCTGACCATGATTAGTATTACTATTATTATTACTATTACTATTACTAACGACTCTATACTTCTATATATACTAACCTTCATGTGCACTTCTCTACTTTCATCATCACTTTCTCTGGGATGACACATTAAGAAAATAACATTCATCTGCACTTCATATTCACCTCAATGTTTGAGAGCCAAACCTCTGTCGGGTTTAAAGACCTAAATCGTACCCACCCTGTGCAACAACCCAACCATCACCTTCACTGTCCATTACTATGCAAGACCTAAAATGCCATCCTCTTCTTCAAAAACGTCATTGTCACCTTCATTGTCCAACCATTGTGCAAGAACCAAACCGTCACCCTCTTCAACAACAACTACACTGTCACAATGACCCCACTGTGCAAGAACCAAACCAACACCCTGACATCAACAACCAAATTATCACCCTCTACTACAACAATCAAGCAACCCCCCAACCGTAGTTGTTAAAGGTGCAAGACGCACTCAAGGCCCCAAGGGTGAGCCTTGGACCTCAGTACAAAGCGCTTGAAAAGCAAGAGATTTTTTAAGCGAGACACAATGCATAAAAATACGTTTTTAGGAGCTTTAAACATGTTTTAGGATTCTTTGGGGTTAGTTTAGGCTGTTTTAGGTTGATTATAAACTTGGTTAGGATTGTTATAATTGTTTTAGACCTGTTTAGACAATTGTTGACCGGAATTTCGTCGAAACTTGGCCTGAAAAATGTGCCTTAGGGCATGAAAGTAGCGCTTTTGAAGTGAAGCGAGAAAGCTGTGTTGGGCCTAGGCGAGTGCTTGAGTGGGCTTTGACAACAGAGCCCCCAACTATGCAACACCACATCGTCAGTTTGTTTAAGAAAATGTTGACCCAGAATTGGATTTTGAACGTTGTTTCGACGAATTGCTTTTTGAGGCTTATTGGGAGGCATTGGAACGTGAAGAGTATAAGGCTATCGGGTATGGGGGCCGTCCCCAGCCCGTCTCACGCGTCTTGGGCCGACCAACACCGCTATAGCAGGTCCCAACTCGTCCAAGTCATCCAAAAGCAGACGTTCAAGCCGGCGAATGTGATGGTGGTTTGATTTTGGTGGGTCCCTTTCAACGGTCACATGACCGTTAGCTTTAAAAACAAAATTCTCTATTTAAATACATATGCATCAACATTTAAAAAAAAACCCACTACAAGGCACACATTTCTCTCTACTCTTCTCATTTATCTCCTTTTTTATAAAAAATAAAATGGATCCTTTCAACCAATTTAACCAAAATAACTCGAACATCCCGAACCAAACTCCCAATCGAAACGCGAATCAAAACACGAACTTCCCATTGAGTTTTAGTGGTTGTTATCAGCAGGAAGTTCCATCCTCCCTTTTGAACTACCAACAATCCTCCAACGCGTTTCAACAACTTAGTCAAATGCAAATGCAACAACTTTTGCAATCGAATATGTTTAATCAAATGCAAATGCAACAACCTATGTCTAGTACTACTTTTACACCAACTCAACCAACTCCTTCATACCACAAGTAGCTCGACCGGGTTTAATCAAATGCAAATGCAACAACCTATCGTCCCATTGTTTTGTCATTGTTTTTAAATTTTGTTCTGCTTGTTAATTAAAAATTTATTATATTCTTATTTCCATGTCGTTAATTAAATAGGTTGTGCTAAAGCAAAAAAGGGATGCGGCCGTGAAAATACAAAGCGGTTCGGGGAGCGGTAGCGCAACGAAGATGGACGTTTTGACGGCTCAAATTGAAGCTTTCAACCGACTCAACGAGGAAGAGGAAAAGGAAAAGCTAAAGGTGAAGAATCAAAAACTAAAAATCGAGGAGGCGAAAGTTTTGGCGATCGACACAAGCTCCATGCCCGAAGGGAGGCGTCAGGTTATTGAAAAATTGCAAGAAGACATCATTAGCAAATATAGCTATACGGTTTTTTTTTAATTTAAGGTGTCGGTTTTTTATTTGTAATGTCGACTTTAATTTTAATATTATGTGACTTGTTTTTATTTGTAACATTTTTTAAAATATTATGTGATTTTTTATGTAATTTATTTTAATTATTAAGTTAAATAAAAAGTAGAAAGTAAAAATTAAATGTTTGACTAATAAGAGTGGACGACTGCCCAAAGAAGACTACCCCACACCTTTGGGTAGTACTCAAGTTGTCATCACAAGATGAGGACCCACAATTTAATAATGTAGCTGGTAGTCCTCTCAAAACTTGTCTCTATCACACCTCATAGTCTAATTCAAATGCATAAGACCATAACTCTTATAGTATAATTAAGTATGCTTAGTTATGTTTAATTAGGGCTTGAGGATATTTAATCAAATATTAAATTTGTTTAATATCACATGTTTGTAATGCTAAGGCTTTTATTTTAATTGTTTAAAAATATGATTTAAAAAAAAAAAGGAAAACATGGTTTAGGGTAAGTTATTTGTTTTCTTATCCTTTTTTCTTTTGAAATGCCCTTTTCATACAAGGTAATAAATCGTCCACCCGTTTCAGCTTTCATCGTATACCATTTTCAACAAACCACTCACATAATTTGCAAAACATCAGCTATAGGTTAAATTATAGGGTTTTTCTATTTCGACACCCCGAGAATCTAATTTGACACCCTGAATACTTCTCGTATTGACCAATACGAGGAGTATTAAAGTCAAAAGCTGCAAACTGACATTTTAGGGAATGTCAGACCTTAAATCTCGTACTAATATGTTTCGTATTGGTCAATATGAGGCATATCAGAGCCAAGTATTAGGTCTGATAGTAGGCTGAGAAGTGATATGGGGAACATTTTCCCCTATTATGCCTGATATAGATCAATATGAGGCATATTTGGTTTTTTTATTTTTATTTTTTTGTATTTTCATTTTTATTGTTTTCAAATAACTAAAAATACTAAATTAAGTTAAAAAACAAAAATTAACAAAAAAATTAGTTAAATTCATTCCAAAATTATTTTAAAAAATTACAACTTTTTGTTACCAATATAATTTTATAAAAATTATTTCTTTTGTTTGATTTTGTTTTGGTTGGTTTTGAAGATGTTTGTTTTATTTTGTTGAGTTTGAAGAAGTTATAAGGTTGGTTTGAAAAATTGTTTTTTTAATTGATTGATCGTTGTATTTTAATACATTCGAAAAATAGTTTTTTTAACAAATCGATTGATCAAT
Source organism: Ambrosia x helenae (assembly GCA_030844895.1). Classification (NCBI taxonomy): domain Eukaryota; kingdom Viridiplantae; phylum Streptophyta; class Magnoliopsida; order Asterales; family Asteraceae; genus Ambrosia; species Ambrosia x helenae. The sequence goes on along the minus strand of JAUTDX010002842.1, from coordinate 20,216 downwards.
GTATTTCAGTAGGTTTTTTTTTTTTTTTGCAAAACTTTTTACTATTTATACATAAAGTTTATAAATATTTTAAAACCTTAAAGTGTCAAGTTATTCTACACAGTATAACAAAAATGAGAAAGGTAAGAAAGATACAAAAAACACAATAAATCATGAAATATGACACAATAAGGCACAAAATATAACACAATGCTGAACAAAAAAAAAACACAATGATATAACGCATATTCTAAAAACTACAAGCTAAAACCCCAAAAAACGAAGACCTAAAAACTAAAGTTGTAGGGTTCGATAAGACGGTTCCAATGCCGGCTGAATGAGTTCAATCGGAGTCTGTTTAATACCCTTCCTACGACTTCCTATTTTTCTTTCCCCTGAATCATATCATATAGTGTAGTATCGTATAGTCAGTATACTATTATAGACTACACGATAATGTTTTGAAAAATAATAAAATATTTATAAACTTTGTTAAAATAATTAAATGTTGTACAAAAGGTACAAAGTATGAAAAAGAAAGAAAGAAACCACATCAATATGCCACATATTAGTCTATACGAGACACATTAAACCCATATCACTTCTCAGCCTAGTATCAAACCCAATTACGTAGCTCTGATATGCCTCATATTGACCAATACGAGACATATCAAAGCCACGTATTGGGTATGAAACTAAGCTGAGAAATTATATGGGGATTCTTTTCCCCTAATATGTCTCATATAGATCAATTATAAGGCATATTAGGGTCGTTTTTATTTTTTTTATATTTTCATTTTTATTGTTTTTAAATAACTAAAAATACTAAATTAACTTTATAAAAATCCAAAAGGTAACAAAAAAATACTTATATTCATTCCAATATTATTTTTAAAAAATCAAACTTTTTGTTACCAATATTATTTTATAAAAATTATTTCTTTTGTTTGGTTTTGAAGATGTTTGTTTTATTTTGTTGGTTTGAAGAAGTTATAAGGTTGGTTTGAAAAACTGTTTTTTTAAGTCGATTAATCATTGAATTTTATTAAATTTGAAACTAGTTTTTTTTTAACAAATTGATTTATCAATGTATTTCAGTGGGTTTTTTTTTTTTTTTTTTTTTGCAACTTTTTACCATTTATACATAAAGTTTATAAGCATTTTATTTTTTTAAAGTAAAAATATTTTAAAACCCTATAAGGTAGTAAAGATCTTGAATTGTATCATATCGTGTAATAAAATATTTATAAAACTTTGTTAAAACAATTAAACGTTGTATAAAAGGTACAAAGTTTGCAACAAAAAAACCACATCAATATGCCTAATATAGGTTATATACGAGGCATGTTGGACCCCATATAACTTCTCAGCCTTGTATCAGACCCAATACTTAGCTCTGATATGCCTCGTATTGGTCAATACGAGGTATATCAGTACGGGGTTTCATGTCTGACATTCCCTAAAATGCCAGTATGCAGTCTTTGACTTCGATACCCTTTTGTATTGGGCAACACGAGGAGTATATAGGGTGCCAAAATAATTTTTTTGAGTGTGTAATTCTTTTTTTGGATGGTATGGTTTAAAATGGTTAATATAATTAACTATTTTTAGATCGAGTGCAAAAGGTGGTGCAGAGTAACTCTCCTGCGGTCAAGGACACAAGCTTTATATTTAATAGAGTAGGCTTTACTATCCAAAAAGAGGTTGCGGCGCAGCTTGTTGCCCGTCTACCCGCGCCTAACTTGTAATTCTTATTGGTATCGCTTTAATGTAGTTAATTAGGATATTAAAATGCCAAAAATAAAAAATAAAAAAAATAATTAATAAAAAGCATACAATAAAATAAGGGGGAGATCGTCCTCCTACCTGGCAAAGTTGTAAGATTCAAAAACATGTAACGCACTAACACACAGTGATGTTTGGGTGAAAACAAAACATCATTAATTAGAGGAGCAGGATTAAACTCATAACTCATTTTCAAATGAATTTTATAGAGTGCTAATATTTAGACATCCCCTCTACGAATCGTAGAGGACGTGAAGGGATTATTGGGTTTAATCTTGACTTAAGTTTTATTAGTTAGCAAGTTTATTTGTTTGCTTAGTTGTTTTATTTAGTGGTAAAATAAAGAAAGGAAATCATGTGATTGACCGAGTTTAGTGGAAAGGTAAGTTATATGAAGTCCAGTAGGATAGGTTGAAGTATTCTTTAGTTTGACTCCATATTTTATGGAAGTAGTTGCTAAGTGACCGTTGGTTTGTAAAGGCTATCTAAAGCCATATTTGTTTGTTAATAAATTATCCATTTTCCAATTCATCTCTTCTGCAAGTTCTTATTCACATACTGCAAGGAGTTGAGTGTATTTTTTTGGGCCTGAACCAATAGGGATGTCCTCTACGAGTCATGTAAGGGTAAAAATGAATTAATTGCATCTTCTTTACGACTCGTAGAGGCCTCTACGGGTCTTAGAGGAGTTACTTTTCACCCAATCATTGGCACCGTGTACGGGCCGTTGAGGTCTCTACAGGTCGTAGAGCCCTCATCCAATCCAATCCTTGCATCACCCAATCATTGGCACCCTATACGACCTATACGGGTCGTATAGGGGATGTCTGAATATCCAAGAGGGATGTCTAAATAACCACACTCATTTTACAACAAACTTCACGGTATTGAATTGAGGAAAAATTTGTAGTAAAAATTCTACTCACCAGGTTGCTATGTTTCTATGAAGATAACAGCATCTCTAACAAAAATCAACCTAATCTCGAAACACACTAGTAAATTGCTTGGATTGACATCTAATCTGTAATGTTTCTTCGAACCAAACTGTTTGGTTGTTTTCATCATGTTTCTTAAGTAGGTAGTCCTTAAATCACAAAGCCTTTCATCATATTTTAGTAAAATTGTACTGATTAATTAACTTCATATTGTTTACAGGTCTCTTGCTTTATAAAAGATCTTCACAAATACTACATTTTCTTTGTTGAATAATATTTATCAGTCTCAAACATTTTATCAAATTAACAACGCTTTTACGGATGCAAATACTAACTTTATAAAGCTTAAGCAGTGTTATTGTACTAAAAGCTTACATGCAGGGGCGGAGCTACATGTGTTGCTATGGGTTCCCAGGAACCCACTAAGTTCGAAATTGTAGTAGACGATACGTACAACAAATATGGAGTGGCCCAAGCTTCATTTATCCTTTCTAGTTTGTGATTTCTTTCTTTACAATATTTGTTGTTCAGCTTAACATTTATCTTTTAAATGCATGTTTAGTTTGATTTTTAATTGAACCAAGTGCAACTGAATATTTGTGGTTTCTATAATTAGTTGCAGATTTGGGTTATAGGAGTTAGTGGGAACCACAAAGTAGTTGCAGATTTAAATGGATTATTCGTTTTTTTATTTTATAATTATGTATTTGATTGTTATATTTTATAATTATGTTTTTGATTGTTGAAAATTTGTTGTTTTTTAAAGGTTTGGTCATTCCATCACTACAGTATTTGTAAATCACTAATAGGATGGCATCCAATTGATGCAATTGCAACATAATGGAGGTTAAGCGTTTGTTTGAATTAGCTAATATGAACCGCGTATGTATATCATTTAATACCTGCCTATATTGTCATTTTTGTTTATCATTTGAGCTTATGATAATATGCCTAAATGATGTCATTTTTAATTTCTGCTCAAATATGTAGATTTTCGAACAATCTATTCGTGTTTGATACATGCTTATATAGTTATATATGCTATGCTCATTGTTGAAATATTGGGTATTTCATATCTTTCTATTCAATTTAACATTTCATAATATTCATAAGTGTTTGAACATATTGCATAAGTGTTTATTTCAGGTCTTTATTTCTGACTTGGAGTCTGACAAGATAATTGGGCTTAGAGTTGTTGGTGGGCTTGATGATATTATAGAGTTAGAGTCCTGAAGTCCTGTTGGGGGTCCAAAATTGATTGTTGATCCAAGATGGTGGTCCAAGACTTGGTTGTTTGGGCTTGAGTCCATTAAGCCTATCTGGTGTTATGTTATAACATGTCTAGCTGGCAATCCGTGTCATTGCTCAGCTAGACTTATACACCGTTGATTTATATTCTCTCGAACACATCTTAGTCGTTGATTTTGTGTTTGTTGAGAGAAGCTTCTAGGGTTTGTATATACACCCTTCTCTCTCATCTGATCATTTTTTATTGATCAGAACTTTTGTTCATCTCTTTGTTTTACCTCTCAAGAGTTGTCTCTCATACTTAGTCTAGATTAGGGTTTGGATATGAACGTCTTGTTCTGATTCTCTTGTGTTTGTATCCTTTGTAGTCTAGATAGTATTGTGATCATAGTGATCAGAGAGTTGTGAGAGTTGAGGTGTTCTATTTCATACTTTGTATTGTTTGTTTCTTGAAGATCAGTTAATAAAGTTGTGAGTATTTTTAGTTTAAATCATCTGGTATCATGTTCTTTTGACATGGTATTAGAGCTCTAGGGTTTGATAGGGTCCTAATCTTGAAGGATCTTGTTGATCTGGGTGTTGACTTCCGCTGAATACTCGTTGCTAGTTTGATTCAAGAAACCTTGGATCTATGTTGAAGCTGATTGATAGCTTGGATCTTGGTTTGCATATTTTCTTTGCTCTCTGATACTTAACCCTAAGCGAAGGTTAAGTATTACGAGTCTATTGGAAAACCCTAACTTGGGCAAATCACTTGGTGAGATCGTTCCCTTCTTTTTTGTTTTGTTATTGAGTCTGGGAGCACTGACCGGGTTAGGGGGACCGGTATTGGCTCATTGATTGTTTGGTTGAGTGTGCCTGTCTAGGTCTAGAGGCTCCCAAGTTAAGGCTTGCCTTGGCACCAAGAGTGACGAACCAACGATCTGGTCCCTGGCTTGGCTTCGCCTGAGTCTAGTGTGTGATTGATAATCTTGTTAGTTTTTTGTTGTTCTTGATTCTTGTTTGTTGTTGTGTGGATCTGGTTTAATTGGTTGCTATCTGTGCTTGATTGTGTTATTGTGTTTTATTGATTATAATGGGTGACAATGTGAATCCCAATGCTGCTGCTGGTGGTGGGGGGTGACCCTCCTGGTGGTGGTAGTGGGGGTCCTATTATTAATCCTGTTGAAACTCTAGTAAGTAAACTTGATGCTAGTGACCCATTGTACCTACATCCAGCTGATTCCAGCAATTTGACTATTATAACCATTAAACTTAAAGGTTCTGAAAATTATTCTGTTTGGTCAAATGCTTTAACACTTGCTTTACAAGTAAAGAACAAATGGGGTTTTATTGATAAAAGCTGTGTAAAATCTGAAACTGACAATGTTGTTGCTAGACAGTGGGATAGATGTAACTCAATTGTGTTAACTTGGATTCTCAATTCTATTAGTGAGGATCTGTATATGGGTCATGTGTTTTCCAAGTCAGCTAGTGATGTATGGGCTGAACTTAAGGAAACATCTGACAAGGTTGATGGTTCTGTAGTGTTTGACTTGTACCAAAAAATAAATTCCTTTAATCAGAATGGTATGCCTGTTTCTGAGTACTATCATAAATTGAATATTATGTGGAAACAGTTAGATCAAATCCTGCAATTACCTGCTTGTACTTGTAATGCATCTAGGGAGTTTAATAACTTTAGTAATATGATAAAACTGATGCAATTTCTCATGGGACTTGACAATGTGTATCAAACAGTTAGAACTAGTTTGTTAATTAAAGAAGTTTTACCAACTGTTAAAGAGCCTTTTGCTATAGTTTCTAGGGAAGAATCCCATAGAAACTTTAGTGGGAACTCTAAAAAAAGGACAAACTATTGGTTTTTTTTTTTTTTTTTTTTGCAAAAAACTAATCAAAATCCTGATTTGTCAAAAAGAACTGGTAAAAATAATGGACAAACACTTAAATGTACACATTGTAATAAAACTGGTCACTTTGTGGATAAGTGTTTTGAGGTTATTGGGTCATGGGCTAAAGCAAGGGGTATGCAGGGTAGAAGGGTTGTTTCTAATAATGCATGTAATGATAGTATTGATAATCAGTTGTCTTCTTTGACTAGTCATCAAGTGTCTAAACTATTAAGTTTGATTTCTGATAAGACTGTTGATCCTCCTCAAAGTAACAATGTTTCAGGTAGTTGTTTCTTTCCATTCTATTCTAATGCTTTTGTGAAACTTGTTTTTTGTTTCTATGTAAATGGATAGAAGTTTAGGATGGGTTGGATAATAGATTCCGGTGCTAATCAACATATGGTAACCAGTGAGCATGATTTGTCAGATTATATAGATGTCTCTGATCTTAATATCCAGGTCAAACATCCTAATGGTACAAATGCATTAGTCACTAAAATTGGAACCTTAAAACTTGGAAACAATATTGTTTTACATGATGTCTTTGTTGTTCTTGAGTATTGTGTGAATTTAATCTCTGTGCACAAACTTGTTAAGGATAATCACTTATATGTGGGTTTTGATGAATATAATTGTTACATTCAGGATTTGTCAACAAAGAAAACCCTGGTGACTGGTAGTCAACTTGAAGGGTTGTATTTCTATGGTGGATCATATGTTAGTAATAAGGTAGGTGTTACTAGTAAACATTATGATCTTTGGCATGCTAGGCTTGGTCACCCTTCTGATGTTGTTATTAGGAAATTAGAGTCTATAATTGGATATGTTATGATTAAAGACTCTGATATGCCTTGTGATGTATGTCACAAGGCAAAACAACATAGAGAACCATTCCCATTGAGTGAACACAAGTCCTTAGGTATTGGAGACCTAGTTCATTTAGATGTGTGGGGTCCTTACAGAGTCCCAAGTAGGGAAGGCTATAGGTATTTTCTTACCATAGTAGATGATTATTCCAAATCTGTTTGGGTGTGTTTAATGAAACACAAAAATGAAGTTTTTGAAAACATTCAAGAGTTTGTTAACATAGTTAAAAATCAGTTTAACAAAACTATTAAATGCTTTAGAAGTGATAATAGGTTAGTATTTGTAAATAGTCAAATGTCTAACTATTGTAAGTCATTAGGCATTTTCCATCAAATTATTTGTGCTTATACACCTCAGCAGAATGGAATTGCTGAAAGGAAACACAGACATTTGTTGAATGTCACTAGGTCTTTATTGTTTCAAAGTAACTTGCCTATTAGGTTCTAGTCAGAATGTGTTCTAACTGCTTCACACTTAATTAATAGGACTCCTTCTTCTGTTCTGGATGGAAAAACTCCTTATGAGCTTGTTTTTGGTTTTAAACCCTTCCTTGATCACTTAAAGGTCTTTGGGTGTTTATGTTTTTCAACTATACTAAATGAGTCAAATAAACTTAGTGAGAAGGCTGAAAAGTGTGTTTTCATTGGATATTCCAATGAAAAGAAAGGGTATAAAGTGTATAGTTTAGAATCAAAAGTCATCTCTTATTCAAGAGATGTTAAATTTTATGAAACTATATTTCCCTTTAAAGACAAAACTGTTTTTTCAAAATTTGATGATAATAAAGTTGTAGGCCTTGACTTATTAAATTTCTTTCACCTTTTTGAAAATGAGAATTTAACACCCAATGACCCTGAAGAGCCCAATGATGAAAGAAGGGGTTTAGGTAATAGTGATTCAGGGACACATGGGATTCAGCAATCTACCCTGGATCCTTCTGAGACTGGTAAACATCCTGTTTCACCAAGTCATGGAGTTGATAAGGGTTCTGTCACACCCCGCCTAAGGCGGAAACACGAGGTGAGACGAACATGGTGATCACAAACATTGTTTATATGAGGAATACTAAATGACATTTATTTCATCAAACACATAAGTCACATAGTCGAACACAGATTACAATTCCTAACAAATGTTCAAACAGCTACGTCAAAATCACAAGACAAGGCCTTCTTCATGCAGTCCTAAACATGGCTCCTTAACATCCTTACTTGGTTTCCTGAAAAACATGCTTACAAGTGTCAACTAAAAAGTTGGTGAGTCCGTAGGTTTTGTTGACTCGATAAAACAATTTTGTTGCTCAAAAAGTTTCGTTGTCTGTGTCCATGCATAATATAGTTACCATGAGCACCATAACCAAACCACGACGTTCATGTTCACCCCGCCCCAATGCCTTATCACGGGACATTGTAAAGTATGGATAATATGCAATCATATGTGTTAGCGCGACTAACAGTGAAAGGGGGTGTCAACCCAAATAGTACTATTCATATGATCCACGGCTTATTGCTAAGCTAATGGTTATAGTTGTCCGGGGAATTTTTGTTGATCTGCATAATTGCGGGTCTAACTCATGTAACACATATTGTTGTTATGTACATATGTTGGTCTGTAGCATGTTTCTCCCCCGAAGTTGTAAAACAGTAAAACAGTAAAAAGGGGCCACGAAACTCACCCGATGTCTGGTTATGTGATCTAGCAAAGCAGAAGTAACTACTGTTCCGACAAAAAGTGCCCTATAACATCAAAGACATCTTAAGTTGTGTGTACTTATTGTTTACCATACAAGTTGTTCACCTGACTTGTGGACCCTTGTGTCATGTATATGTGGGGCCATCGCACGTGATAATTACTACGCATCTTAATTGTACCTTTGTAAAGTGTATATGTGCAACATTATGTGTGATCGTGTATGTTTTGATCCAAAAATCGGTTCCTTGACAACTAATAAAGCCGAGTACGGTTTTATAAAACATTAATCATGATGTGGTGCGTTCACTAAATTAGTTTGTGTCAAATAAGTGTGTGGTATGCATACATGCGGTGTATGTGTGTGTTTAAAAATCAATAAACAAGACAATGCCTTTAAAAATCATTAAGTTATATGTAAGATAGGGTCGATTACTAGACGACTAAGGGTCGAAGGTCGGGTAATCAGAGGGCCGATTATTATAGGAGTTAGAAGAAAGAAAAGGGCTTGATTACTTACCAAAGGAAACATGGGATGTGGTAAGTGATAGTGAGGTTCTTGTGCTTCTTCCTTGGATCATAGCTCAAGTGGTTTGGGTCCTCCTTGTCTTCGGCCGAGTGAGGTGAGGAAGAGAGGAGTGTTGTGAGGGAGAAAGAAGTGTGTTTGGTGCAAGAAATGATGGTGGTGGTGAGCTCTTTATATAGAGGTAATTAGGGGTGTTCAAGTCCTCTTGGTTGTATAATCTTGGAGAGTACATACTAGTTTAGTGTATCATGAGTTGTTTATGCTTGTCCTTGGCCGAATACTCCCATGGGATCCTATCTAGGCTTTGGCCGATTGTCATTGTTCATGGAATTGGTATAGTGTGTTGTATAGAGGTGAAATCCATGCATGTGTATAGTCTAAATGAGGTAAGTTAGTGGCAAGACTAGGTAGTAGGTTTGTACAAGATGAGAGTGATGTTTCATGCCTCTTGGCCGATTACCATTAGTGAGTTATAAGTGGTATAGTTGACTAAGATAGAAGGTGATTAAGAGTATTGGTTTGTTGCCTATTTGGTGAAATATAATGGTTTCACACATGTGCTCTTGTTGGTTCATGTACTTAGCCGAAAAGTGGGTATGATTAGGTGTTATAGGCATGAGTTGAAAATGATTGTTCCTTGGTTTGCATGTGTGGCCGTGAGTTGTCAATAGCTCAAAAGGGAAGTTCTAGTGTTCTAGGGATGAGAAGGAATGAAGTTTACTTTCCCTTTGTGTGTTTATGTTGGACATACCTTGTGATAGTGACAAGTCTCTAGTGTTTCCTTCATGTTTGCGGCGATGATGAAGCAAAGGTAGGAATGTTTGTAGATAGTGACACATCAATGACTCAAGATCACCTAAGAAATTGAGGTTTGCTTATATAGGAGGGTTATCATAGGGTAGTCTTCTTATGCATTTTGGTGTAAGATTTGGACATTCTTATGACAAGGACTTGTCATAGTTGTAGTTGTTTGTTTTGGCCGATTTATGAGTAAAGGAATTTGGGCACATGTCTAATATAGGTAGGCTTAGTTGTTTAGGGAGGTGAAAGGGATGTGTCTTAGGTTAGGATTTGTCGTATGCTTAATCTAATCAAAATTAAGCAAGTGTGGTGTGTGTGTGTGTGTGTATATATAGTTTTTGTCTCTTGTTGCATGCATGAACTTATTTTGTCTCTTGTTGCATGCATGAACTTTTTTTTAGTAGATACATATGTGTGAAATGTATATATGATAATATTGAACTAAATTTTTATTCCACACATATGTATCTACTAAAAAAAAGTATATAGTTTTAGTCTTATAAAATCCATACGTTTTGTTGATCCTTATGACGGTCATGGTGTTCGAGTAGAGTTCAGTTCTACATATTTTTTCAAATAATGAGGCGTACTGACACACTTATTCTAAACACATAGTGAAATAAAGACAGTTAATTGTACGGTCTCGACTAGTAAATTTGACGGGTGTCACAGGTTCAGACATGGCTGATCATGTGATGACTGAAAGTGATGAAAACACTTCAAATTCTGAGGGCAATGACCAAATCAGTCAAAGTGTTAGGAGAAGCTCTAGGGAGTCAGCCCTTCCTAGAAAACTTGATGATTTCATCATAGAAGGAAAGGTTAAGTATGGAGTAGAGAGAGTGGTTAACTATGCAAATTTATCTTGTGATAATAGGGTGTTTGTTAGTATGTTAAATAAGAGTGTTGAGCCTAAAAATTATAAACAGGCTGTTCTTGACCCTAATTGGGTTAGTGCCATGAATGAGGAGATTGAAGCCTTAAATAGAAATAACACCTGGACCCTTGTAGATCTTCCAAAAGGAAGAAGTATAGTTGGGTGCAAATGGATATATAAGATTAATTATAAATCCAGTGGTGAGGTTGAGAGATTTAAGGCTAGGTTAGTGGCTAAGGGGTAAAGTCAAAAGGAAGGAGTTGATTTTGATGAGACCTTTTCTCCTGTGGTGAAATTTGTGACTGTTAAAACTGTTATGTCTATTGTTGTCCAGAATAACTGGAAGATGTTTCAATTAGACATCACTAATGCCTTCTTTATGGAGACCTTAATGAGGATGTATATATGTCTTTAACTGAAGGATACTTTTCTAATAATGAACCAAGGTTTGTAAGTTAAACAAATCTTTATATGGATTAAAACAAGCATCAAGGATGTGGAATGAAAAATTGGTGAGTGTCTTGTGCAGTCTGGTTTAACTCAGCGTAAGTGTGATTATTCTCTGTTTGTTAGAATAACTGATAGTTCAACTGTTTTATTACTGGTATATGTGGATGATATTGTTTTAACTGGAAATAGTGTGAGTGATATTAATGAAGTTAAAGAATGTCTTAGAAATAAGTTCATGATCAAAGATTTAGGAGAATTAAAATACTTCTTAGGTCTAGAAGTATTTTCATTAGATGACACTTTGTGTTTATCTCAAAGGAAATACTGTCTAGACTTACTGACTGAGTATGGCATGCTTGCATGCAAACCAGTCAGCAATCCCTTGGAACCCAATCATATCTTAACAAATATGTGCAATGAGAGTTCTACAGTGTTAACTAACATAACTGGAGATCAACTGTTAGTTGGAAATTTAATATATCTGTCCCATACAAGGCCAGATATTTCCTACACTGTACATTACTTAAGTCAATTTATGCACAAGCCAACTAATGCACATTTAAAAATTGCATTTAGGCTGTTAAGATATTTAAAGAAGGCTCCTGGAAAGAGTATTGCATTTAGAAGAGACTCCAACTTTGATTTAATAGCTTATTCTGATTCAGATTAGGCTAAGTGCACTTACACTAGAAAATCTGTAACATGTTTATGTATTTTTTTGGGAAATTCTCTTATTTCCTGGAAAAGTAAGAAACAATCCACAATTACCAGATCATCTGCTAAAGCAGAATTCAGGGCAATGTGTACTGCTTCATGTGAGATTTTGTGGCTTAAAAACTTATTGTCTGAACTTAAAATAGAAGTTAATCTTCCAATTAAGTTGATGTGTGATAATAGTGCTGCACTGTCCATTGCAGCAAACCCTGTATTTTTTGATAAAACAAAACATTTTGAACTTGACTTGTTTTTCTTAAGAGATTTAGTGTCTAAAGGTATTTTACATCTTTCTAAGGTTCATTCAAGTCAACAAGTTGCAGACATTATGACTAAAGGTTTGGGAGTGGGTCTGCATGAAGAAATGTGCAATCTGTTAGGCATGAAGGATGCTTTTGGGTGTTAAATTGAGGGGGTGTTGAAATATTGGGTATTTCATATCTTTCTATTCAATTTAACATTTCATAATATTCATAAGTGTTTGAACATATTGCATAAGTGTTTATTTCAGGTCTTTATTTCTGACTTGGAGTCTGACAAGATAATTAGGCTTCGAGTTCTGGTGAGCTTGATGATATTATAGAGTTAGAGTCCTGAAGTCTTATTGGGGGTCCAAGATTGATTGATGATCCAAGATGGTGGTCCAAGACTTGGTTGTTTGGGCTTGCGTCCATTAAGCCTATCTGGTGTTATGTTATAACATGTCTAGCTGGAAATCCGTGTCATTGCTCAGCTAGACTTATACACCGTTGATTTATATTCTCTCGAACACATCTTAGTCGTTGATTTTGTGTTTGTTGAGAGAAGCTTCTAGGGTTTGTATATAAACTCTTTCTCTCTCATCTGATCATTTTTTTATTGATCAGATCTTTTGTTCATCTCTTTGTTTTACCTCTCAAGAGTCGTCTCTCATACTTAGTCTAGATTAGGGTTTGGATCTGAACGTCTTGTTCTGATTCTCTTGTGTTTGTATCCTTTGTAGTCTAGATAGTATTATGATCATAGTGATCAGAGAGTTGTGAGAGTTGAGGTGTTCTGTTTCATACTTTGTATTTTTTATTTCTTGAAGATCAGTTAATAAAGTTGTGAGTATTTTTAGTTTGAATCATCTGGTATCATGTTCTTATGACACTCATTAATGCTTATATGCGATTTAGGTTGCATAACTCTTATAGAGGTAACATAGTTATGTTTTGAATGCCACATTATTTTTGTTTGTTTAATTGTGTACAAGTCTGGTATGTTTGTTAACCAAAACCGACCTTACCCAAAAATTTAAACCTTTGGTTGTGAGAAGTTTTACCATCGAAAATGGCAATCCGTAGAAAAAAATCATGGATCTGCCACTCCTTTTATGCTCAATAAATAGTTTTACTCAGACGTGTTTCAGGGAGAGAGAATACAACATGTGAATTTTTTAATTGTTTTGCTGGTTTGTAATTTTTTTTTAATTTCACACATTCAATTAGCGAACTTCAAGTTGGAATCACCTAGTTTCACTAAAAGTTTGCATAAACCACCTACTTCAAAAAAAATCTCAAGAGAATCACAAGCTATACTGGGTTCGTTCATGGGGGAAGGAATAGGTAGGAGTTATTGCCAGTTAAAAGAAGCTCTCAAGGTTGTTGGAAATCGGTAGCGCTCTTCCTTTTAAATTTTTTAAATTTGCGCCTTAATGGAAAAGGGGTGAGCGATTTTATTCGAGTCAAGGTGAGCAAAGGGGACAGCGTACGGTTCCGATATGATGTGTGGTGTGGGGATGTTTCGCTCAAGCATAGGTGGCCTTATCTATATGCTCTTGAATGGAACAAGAGTTGTTGGGTGCAAGACCAAATTAAGGTTATGGGAGAGAGATTTGGTTGTCAGCATTGATTGGGTGAATGATGCAGGTTCGATAGAAGCTATTTTAAAGATGCAGGATGTTCTTTATATGCTAGCTCAGGATAAACTCTCAGGTGCGAAGGATGTTTGGAGATGGGATGAGGGAGGTTTGGGTTCCTTCTCGGTAGCTAATGTGAAGAGTTTGCTGCGGGCAGCTAGGGATGTTCATAGACATCACGTGCTGAGGTGGGAATCTTGGGTTCCCCTTAAGGTTAACTTGCTTGTTTGGAGGTTAAAGATGGATCGGCTTTCGACTCACTACACTTTGGCGAGAAGACGGTTCAATATCCAAGATGTGTCTTGTCCTATGTGTGATACAAGTGAAGAGAGCGCAAGGCATATTTTCATGGAGTGCGGTTTCTTATTTGGAGTGTGAAATTTGGTAGGCAAATGGTGTAGAATAGACCCGATTTTTGCATTTGATGTTGAAGATTTGCTTTTGTTACACAAGAACGCAGCAGGTTCTAAATGGGGCAAAAAGATCATCCGGGGCATGGTTATGATTTCTTGCTGGGCCATTTGGAAGGAACGGAACAAGAAGATTTTTGATGGTGGCAGTCCTAGTGTAGTCGATGTTGTCGCAATTGTTAAGTCGTTAGCGTTTTATGGCTTAAAAGTCAGGCTAGGTTTAAATCCCTTGAATGGAAGGATTGGGTGTGCTTTTCGTTGTATATATTGTAATGTTTTTGTGAGGCGGTCCTTGTTTTGTGGACTCGTTCTCTGTTTTTAATGAAGTTTTCTACTAACAAGTGAAGAAACAAATAGTCTAACCTCCTTTAGGGGATGATAGACTAAGGTTTCCACAGACTTGATCCTTCACTAGCAACTTCCTGGATTGGACTATCCTGCAAATAAGAATAAGGTTCGGGTAGGGAGACGACTACACAGGTAGCAATTTATAACAAAAACGGGGTGAATGGGGATACTACCAAGTGTGGTAGCTCTTTGGGTTAGCAAAAAGTGTCCTCTCTATTAGGGATATGATCCCCTTATATAGAGGTGGACGTATGCCACCATTACCCAAAACCCTAATCGTAATGGGCCAGGCCCGATTAGGGTTGTCTCCACTACCCTAGGCTATATTAGTAAAGTAGTTAAGGAAATCTATAAATAAGGAAACATGGAACGATTACAGCTTTTACCGCTTCCGCGCGCGGGCATTATTCCGTGATTGTGGGAGAGCCGTTATTGCTTTGCTTGCTGGAGAAGTTTCCTTGTCGCGCGGAGAGTTACTCCGCGGGATCTTATTCCGGGTTTCGGTATGTCCATTTAGTGGTTTAGTACCCAATCCCATCAACAGGGTTACAAAATTAGAAATAAAGGATGCATCTTTTTTGTAAAGCCGCAAGGGAGGTAACTAAATGGAGAACATGAGAACAACATACTGTGCGACTGTACAAAGAAAGAAACTCACGTTATCAACAATATTCTCTGTATGTTGATTTTTGTTGATTAATAATATTCAAAAACTTTAGAATGTTGGTTAACATTCGACAAATTAGACCATCCGGTGTGGGGGGCGGCATAGGAGAGGCATGGCTATGCCGGCCCTCGCTACACCACCCCCCTGGGGCGGCATGGGCTTGGGGGCGGCATCAACGGCATTATTTTGCCGTTTAAGCCGGGCCAAACATGGTGGTGGGGCCAAAATGCTTAGGTGGTGGGGCGGCTTAGGGGTGGGGGGCGGCAACCACACCTTGTGGTCTTATAGCTCTATAATTGTTACATTAATTTATCAGTTTAATTTAAAAAGTAATATGTCGGTTCAAATATATAACAAAGTTATAATAAATGTAAAAAACTATAATAAACCCGTATGTTCTTGTGAGATTAAAAATCAATCCTTTCAGAATCAAACCGGACATCGAACCACTCTCTTTACTTGTCCATTGGTCATACCGAATGTAAAAATCAAATGACTTCATAAATATTATAAGAATAAAATGATAAAAATGGGAATAATTTAATCAATTACCGGTTTCAACTCCCCAAATTTCCGATTCGAACCCCTGGTTTTGTGTCTGATTGGCCAGCAGAATGAAAAAAAAACAGTTATAATAGCATGAGGTGGAACCCTTGGTTAATGCTGGCAAATTTGTGGTTGCTAGACAATAACGATGGTGCCAGATTTCTGTAGGATTACTCAATGGTTATGACGAGTCACAATGTTATATAGAAAATCGGTGAAGATGACATGGAAAGGATGTTGGATGGTAGGTTTAGACCGACAACCCACTTTGTAGCCAACATTTTGGAGAATGAAGAAACACGAGTCTGACCTGCGATTAGGGATGCTAAATCAATGATTCCACAAGTTTAATCCTTCGCTAAACACTTAGGATCGAATGGTAATGCTGATGACTTGAAATAGAGGAAGTGTTCAGGGAGGGAGATGACTACGAGAGATTGCTCTCTCGTAATGAATACAAAAAAGGTGTGATGTTGGTTACTACGTTAGTAGCTCTCGGTGTTAGCCAAAATTGAGTATTCTATTCAAGGAAAACTAGTCTTCCTTAAATAGGAACTTAATACCAAACTTTAATAAGTGTTTAAGGCAGGTCGGGTTAAATTACGCTCTCCAAAAGAGCCTTGGTGATTGTTGTTTTTTTTATGTCAATTCTTTTATTTATATCCAATTGCCTTGATACGTTAGCTATATTAGCAAATTGGTTTAAAAAAATAAATCGCGAAACCTGATGCGTAACGTGTGACAAAAACATAACGCGAGCATTCCCACTAGTATAATTCAAAGCAATGTAATTGTATTTATCCATTCATCTTTCAAATTATCAATTTAATTGTATTTAGCAACACTTCATTTATCAATTTATTTGGATTTATCAATGTTTTCAGAACCGGATCATATGTCGAACCGGACACCCACCGGGTCACTGGTCCAACCGGTCAACAAATCAACAAAAAACGAGAAAATTCTATAAAAATCCGGCCCGACCCCTCATTTTTTCCGGTTCGACCGGCTGGGTTTCCAGTCTGACTACCTGGTTCACCGGTCCAATGCCAGTTCAATAGGTACCCGGTCCAACCCATCAAACAGGACCGGCCGGTCCGGTTCGAGTTTCAAAACAATGAGAATTATCAATTTAATACATATGTAGAAAGACCATTTTGTTGTACCAGAATTTTGTTTCCTTACTAACTTTGTAAAGTTGTTGTACCATAATTATAAAATAGGGTAATTAGTTATGTTTTGTTGGAATTCTATTATAATATAGTATAGTTAGATTTTTGTATATTTAAAATTGAATTTGATCTTATAGTGTGTATGAAGACATATTCTGTAAGGCTCAATACTTGGAGGCCAAGAATGTTATCTTACATATTCCTTTCTCTCTGTTCAATAATAAAATATTGAAGAGAAAGTATACAATATAAAGTCCCTTAAAATAAGAAGCGTAAGAAGTCACCAGAGATTGACACCTGTCAATTTAACCTAATCACAGTTAAACACAATTAAACCTATCTTCCATGTTCTAAACCTACCCATTCTCATTTTGAAACAAACCGATCGAGATCTGACCAGCACCACCACTACCGCGCCGTCAATCGTCGTCGTCTGTACCCATCTCGTGTTCCCTCGTCAACCACAACCAACCTCACAGCCGACTACATCTCCCACCGTCTAAACCTCCGACCACTTACAACCACCATCCTGTACCCGTGCATCTCCTTCACTATCACAACCAAAACTCCACCGTAGCTCTGTTATCCCTACCACAGCATTCAACCGTACATCACCATCGAACAAGAAAAAGTAGAAGAACATTTATATTTGTCTTGTTGTGTACATTGTGTGTGGTTGTACCTGTTTGTTTTATGATGATGATGATGAATGTTTGCTGGTAGATGATGTTGATGCTTTTCAGACAAGCTCTAGTTTTTTGATGATGATGAATGTTTGCTGGTAGATGATGGTGACATAAGGCCTTCACAACTGTTGAGTGCGTTTGTTTGTTTTTTTTTTTTTTTTTTGAGTGAATGGGAGTGCGTTTGTTTTTTTTTTAGTGAATGTGATGAGTGCGTTTGTTTTTTGTTGGTGATGCTAAGGTGCGTTTATTTATTTGGTAAAGGCGCATTTGATTTTTGTTTGGGTTTTGATGAGTGCGTCCAAAATTTTCAATGTGTGGTTCCAAATTTTTTAATAAGTGCGTCCAAAATTTCAATGAGTGCGTCCAAATTTTCAATGAGTGGTTCCAAACTTTTTAATGAGTGCGTTTAAAATTTTGTAAGTGCGTTTAAATGTTGTACATGAGTGCGTCTAAAATTTGTTAGTGCGTTTAAAAATATCTGTGTTCACCAACTTCATCTTCTTCCTCTGCAATTTTTTTTAAACCTATTCGACAACTATTACGATTCATAATTGTTCATATGATTATTTTTAATCCTCTGTTTTTTATTACTTTTAGATTCAAATACTGATCTTTACGTTTTCGTTCATTGTAATTGTTTTTTTTTTTTTTTTGAATTGTGTAATCATTCTGAACATGAATCGATCTGAAAATGATGTTACGATTTGAAAAAAAAATAGACGGTTTTTCCTATTTTACCCTTGGTTAGTTTAACCCAAGTATGATTAGGGTTTTTAATCTGCATCCAGAAATCTTGTTAATCTAATGACTGAGATTATTTCTTACGCTTCTTACGTTAAAAAGCTTTATACGTTAACCTCTCCCAATATTGAAACACAAGTCAGCAAGCCATACACAGGGTTAAGTTTAATAATGAGTTAATGACGTAACCTTAATATGTGCAAAAGTTAGTTTAGGGCTAAGTTTTTATTACTTTTTATACATATTTAAGTTTATTTAATTCACATGACTCGGAGACTTAAATAAGTTTTAAGAGTAATTCATATGGATGTTCTATATATATAGTAATACTGTCTAAAACCGTTTATATAAACGTAGTACGTTTGGTTCTTTTACTAACCGAAACTAAGTAAGCCTGTTAAGTTTTTATGATGGAACTCTTATACATGTGATGAGTTATGGCTGGATGACAAATTTTGCCATGATTTTGTATGAATTTACTAGGAATTATACTTGAAATGTGGTTACTTTGTGTGTATTTTTGGTTGTGCAGGTTTGTAGCGAAGATATCACGACACAAGGATTAAACAAGACAATGATAAGCATCGACGTGGATATACTCCCATGGACGTAGTCCTAATCTCACTCAGAATTGGCTTTTGGGAGTATTCAAAGCGTATGGTCGAGATATATCATTGAATCAGGAAACTTGACAATAGAGTACGCTGACCCCGATCTGCCAACGATTTAAGCAGTTTTTGAAGAGTTTTATAGGGGATAATCCCCAAAACAGAGATACAACATCCAGGGAAGCCAAGGAACGACCAAGGATGAAAAAACTTCAGTGACAAAGCTTTTCTATCATCCTAATCATGTCCTTCACTTTCGAATTTCACATTTCATCATCATTTCACACCATCATGAGTAGCTAAATCATTCATGATTGCATCAAGGTCTAGGTTCGATTTCATTTCGTATTCAATCTAAGTTTTAAGTACATTTGACACGGGTTTGCTTTGATTTTTTAAGTACTTGACACCTTTGGTGATTTCATGTGTTTATTACATTTCTATGTTGACAGATTTGCTATTTTGATCACGTCATAACATGGTTTTTTTATCATTAGAGAACAAAGTGTTTTAATTGCTAGCGTCGGATAATGAGTTGGTAATTGATAATAACCTCATCATACAACATAAATTCTTCGGTCTAGAATCGTTAAAAGAATTGTTTGATTGAAGAGTCTATTGATTATCCAATGTGTGAATGTTGTGAACTTAACTATATTTATGTAGTAATGAATGTGCTCTTGAACTAGATTGTTTATTGAATGTGCAAAACCCGAAGCCTTGGTGTGACCATCCTTTAATCACTTGTGTTAAATCAATCAATTTAGTTTTTATCTTTTCAAATTACTTTGTTTAAATAACCCAATCAAAGAATCAATTTTACATCATGTTCATGAATCAATTGACACTAAACACTAACCAAAACTCTTCGTGGTTCCACACCCTGCTTATCCTTGCTAGTCTAGGTTAATTAAGTACATAAATTCTCTCCATCTTTGATCGGTACATGTATATTAAAAAAAGAAACTTAAAAACGACACCCATCGTCCTTTTTTATGTGTAGGTCTAATTCTCACTCTCGTCTTCTTCACAATGATTGTCAATCACAATAGCGCGTCGTTTCAAGTTTACGCCGTTGGATTGTTGTTTATCTGTACCCGGACCTTTTAACCACCCAAGTGACAACACTCCTCGATGTCACCAGAGTAATTAGGTATTTCATGTCATTGAAACGAGCTTGCAAGTAGGTGACGACAATCATTGGCCTCCTAAGACAGAGCCACTGACCTTGAACAAACAACCAATTTGTCTCCATGTCAACTCCTTCTCTGACGCCACAATTTGTCATCATGTCAACACCACCCCTGCAAGTCTTGTTTTTCAAATGATTGTTGGAATTCAAATTAGTAGCTATTACAACTAGGCTGTTCAAATCGCGCGACGCTCGTCGCTCGCT
>JAUTDX010000295.1:0-203057 GCA_030844895.1 Ambrosia x helenae | reverse complement strand
GTGCCCGTCAAATCTGAGGAGTACATGGTTCCGTGAAGGTCGAAAATTGTGTGTTGCCCTTAGTGGTAGCTGACCACGAATACACAACGGTGGTTTGAAGGTTGTGACGTGGTCTTTGATGCCGAAGGTGGCGTAAGTGGTGGCTGAACACGAATCGACAACGGTGGTTTGAAGGTTGTGGTAATGACGTTTTTTAGATTGTTTGACTATGTTCTTTGTTTTTGCCTTTTTTTAATTAGTGTTTGTTTATATAATTTGATGTTAGGTTGGATGTAGTTGGTGGTTCAACCGAAAGGTGGGTTGGGGCAGTCGTAGTTTGTTGAACATAACAGTTGGGGTTCTTTGGTTGTGATAATAAGTTTGCGCTTATCCGTAGTTTGGTTGAAAGATAAGTTTTGTGAGCCTATTGTCTTGATGTCATAAATGAAGACAAAAAAAAAAGACAGGTTTCTTTGCTACGGTTGTTGATAGGCAACTATAGGGCATATGTTTATATTGGGCAAAAGCCAAGAGTTGGTTGGCAGATTGATCCATTAGGTCACTCTGCCGTTCAGGCTTACTTGCTAGGTGCTGAGGTATATATACAGTTCAATTAATTGATTTAAGATTTGGGATGTAAGTCGAAAGACTGTTTAAGCAATGGTTTGTGATCTTATTTACTTGCATTTTGTTGCAGGTGGGTTTGACTCGCTTTTCTTTGCTCGAATGGATTATCAAGACAGGGAAAAGAGGAAAAATGAAAAAGACTCTAGAGATTGTATGGCAGGGTTCCAAGTCTCTTGGTTCGTCTTCACAGGTATGTTGTATACTTTGATTGCAGTTGATGTTTAGTCTATTAGTTTGGTGCTAAGGACTAAGGTTTAAGTGTTTGCTAATCGATGTCTCCTGTGGTGACTTGCAGATATTTACTGGTATATTTCCCAGGCATTATGATCCCCCGATGGTTTCACGTTTGAGATAAATGATGTATCTCCACCTATTCAGGTAAAGGCAAAAGATATACAACTTGTCTGATATTTGGTTTCTATGTCTGGTTTGTTTGCTTAGTTGCATATTCTTTTTGAAGGAGGATCATCTCCTTTTTTACTACAATGTTCAAGAACGAGTCGATGATTTTCTAGCCGCTGCCATGCTCAGTATGTAACTGTATCTCTGTTATATGCACTGGAACCTTTTTGTAGTTTTAAGTAGTGATATAGTTTTTTTATTGTAATAGTGGTTTGCTGTAAAACGGAATGGAGTTCAGTCATTGCTGCATGAACCGCCCACCCCACACCAACGGTCAATTTTATATTGATCTTTACCTCTCTTAATTATGTTTTATTTTCGGTGAAGGCTAATGTAACAAGGACAAACCTTATAATGTGGGCAATGGGAACCGACTTTCGCTATCAATATGCAGTTTCATGGTTTAAGGCAGATGGACAAATTTATACATTACGTTAACCTGGTATTGCTCTTTATGTTTGAACGCGGTTTGCTTTTGGCATACATTTATCTTTGATTGCATAACTTGCTGTTGATAGCTTTTGTCAAATCTGCTTGTCAAGAAACTAATAAGTTAGTTGTTATTGTTAAGGATGGGCGTGTGTGAATGCACTATAATCTACACTGTTTTGAATATGATATAGATTAGTTTGCAATCTGTTAATTATTTTTGTTGTATAATGTAGTTTTTTTAATGTGATTATGAGCACATAGCAGAATAATAAGTGTGTATAAAAACGGGAAAAATGCAACCAATAAGTTTAGCAATGTGAATTGAGGCCTGTTTTATTGTTGCTTCAACAAAAATGTTAGGTTGTCTTCTGAGATGTGTAGGCTGAAAAACTGGAAGAGGGACCTTTCGCTGGATGAGGCCAGACGAAAAAGTGATTTATGTGGTTTGTATAACAACCATAAGGTGGCTTCGGAAATTCAGGAATGATGTGGTATTAAATCAAGCACAAGCATTGATACATAGGGCATTTCAGAGGTTTTTCTCAAATGTGTACATTGTAGGGAAATGGCGTTTCAACAAAAACGCCTTGAATATTTCATTGATATGAAACACGAGGCAGCAGTGAAGTCAACAGAGCCGAAATTGTGGTTATGAATCAGAGTGCTTTTAGGTTTGTAGGCACTGGAAAATCACAAAAGGTGTCTAGATAATGGCGTCTCTACAAAAGCGTCTTTAATGTATTGTTTTAGTATTTCAGGATGCTATATTTAGTACTCACTCTGTAACGCCTACGTTCTAGGGAAATGGCGTTTAAACAAAAAGGGCCAAAGTGTGTTGTTTATGTATTGCAGCTGGTGTGTAGGGGCTTTTAAAATCACACAAGGTGTTTAAATGTTCAGAGGTAGTCTAAACAAAAATGTCTGAATATATTGTTTAGGTGACAGGTGAATGTGTTTAAAGTAAAATGTTTTATTTGGCGCTTACTTTGAAACGCCTAGATGCCGTTTTAATAAAGGTTCCTGAGGTAAGCAAGCGTGTAGAACCTGAAAAATAACAAAAGGCGTTTAGATTTTCAGGGGTAGTGTAAGAAAAATGTTTTGGCTGTATTGTTTAAGTAATTCAGCGAAGCATTGGTTGCGATTCTGTTCATGCCTCAGCCTCGACGATTTGGCTACCGGTGATTTCGTATCCGGTCAAAATCTTGGCTGGTGTCAACATTTTTAACACCACGGGGTTTTTGCGCCATCCATAGGGTGGAGGCCGGCGTTGGAGTGCCCGTCAAATCTGAGGAGTACATGGTTCCGTGAAGGTCGAAAATTGTGTGTTGCCCTTAGTGGTAGCTGACCACGAATACACAACGGTGGTTTGAAGGTTGTGACGTGGTCTTTGATGGCCGATTGTGGCGTAAGTGGTGGCTGAACACGAATCGACAACGGTGGTTTGAAGGTGTGGTAATGACGTTTTTTAGATTGTTTGACTATGTTCTTTGTTTTTGCCTTTTTTTAATTAGTGTTTGTTTATATAATTTGATGTTAGGTTGGATGTAGTTGAGTGGTTCAACCGAAAGGTGGTTGGGGCAGTCGTAGTTTGTTGAAACATAACAGTTGGGTTCTTGGTTGTGATAATAAGTTTTGCGCTTATCCGTAGTTTGGTTGAAAGATAAGTTTTGTGAGCCTATTGTCTTGATGTCATAAATGAAGACAAAAAAAAAAGACAGGTTTCTTTGCTACGGTTGTTGATAGGCAACTATAGGGCATATGTTTATATTGGGCAAAAGCCAAGAGTTGGTTGGCAGATTGATCCATTAGGTCACTCTTGCCGTTCAGGCTTACTTGCTAGGTGCTGAGGTATATATACAGTTCAATTAATTGATTTAAGATTTGGGATGTAAGTCGAAAGACTGTTTAAGCAATGGTTTTGTGATCTTATTTACTTGCATTTTGTTGCAGGTGGGGTTTGACTCGCTTTTCTTTGCTCGAATGGATTATCAAGACAGGGAAAAGAGGAAAAATGAAAAGACTCTAGAGATTGTATGGCAGGGTTCCAAGTCTCTTGGTTCGTCTTCACAGGTATGTTGTATACTTTGATTGCAGTTGATGTTTAGTCTATTAGTTTGGTGCTAAGGACTAAGGTTTAAGTGTTTGCTAATCGATGTCTCTCTGTGGTGACTTGCAGATATTTACTGGTATATTTCCCAGGCATTATGATCCCCCGATGGTTTCACGTTTGAGATAAATGATGTATCTCCACCTATTCAGGTAAAGGCAAAAGATATACAACTTGTCTGATATTTGGTTTCTATGTCTGGTTTGTTTGCTTAGTTGCATATTCTGTTTTGAAGGAGGATCATCTCCTTTTTACTACAATGTTCAAGAACGAGTCGATGATTTTCTAGCCGCTGCCATTGCTCAGGTATGTAACTGTATCTCTGTTATATGCACTGGAACCTTTTTGTAGTTTTAAGTAGTGATATAGTTTTTTTATTGTAATAGTGGTTTGCTGTAAAACGGAATGGAGTTCATTCATTGCTGCATGAACCGCCCACCCCACACCAACGGTCAATTTTATATTGATCTTTACCTCTCTTAATTATGTTTATATTTTCGGTGAAGGCTAATGTAACAAGGACAAACCTTATAATGTGGGCAATGGGAACCGACTTTCGCTATCAATATGCAGTTTCATGGTTTAAGGCAGATGGACAAATTTATACATTACGTTAACCTGGTATTGCTCTTTATGTTTGAACGCGGTTTGCTTCTTGGCATACATTTATCTTTGATTGCATATACTTGCTGTTGATAGCTTTTGTCAAATCTGCTTGTCAAGAAACTAATAAGTTAGTTGTTATTGTTAAGGATGGGCGTGTGAATGCACTATAATCTACACTGTTTTGAATATTGATACTGATTCTGTGTTTATAATTAAATATATTGTGTGTAGAACACTTTGCGCTCAAGGTGCACTTGACCCGTAAGAAGGTTCAAGGGAAGATATTGGCATGCTTAAGCGGAGGCAATATGGGTCGGCTTGACAAGGGCGTAGTAGCTCATGTGATCGGAAAGTACATTAGCGACCCTGACATGAATAAACATCGCCGTAAACATCGGTAGCTCCGTATGGTTCTTTGTTTTTATAATGTTAGTCCCCTGTTAACTTCCATTCTGATAGTATATATCTAATTTAATTAAAGATTCAGATGTTATTACTCTATTGAACAATGTAAAAGTACCAAATCAATTGATTCCTATTGAGTTTGAAAAGTACTATACTTGATTTTTAGTAGTTAAACGTGATAGTCAATAATCTGCAGAAATTTTTTGCGCAGATATGCGGAGACCATAAAGAATCTGGAATTCTTAGGCACGGTTTTTTTTACATCACGTTCACACGAGGCAGATTCAATATGCATAAGTCACTGGAACGAAACGGAAAATCGGAAGGTGTAAATCATACAATTTTTTAGCATTTTTTTTCTTGGTAGAATGTCGTTATTGGCTGTCGTATTGCTCACTGTTTGCAGAAAGAAGGTGAGTTATGAGCCGAGGAAACGTTGCGGTACAACAACCGTAATTTTTTCGTTTGCGCTTTTTTTTCATAGGCCTGCACCTTTTTTTCACTTTATTTTCTTAGACCTTCACCTTTTAAGGTTAGATTATATTATGTAAAGTTACTGAAGTAACTTCGCATAATCCAAAAATATCCTACTAACTTAACTTGGCATATCAAATGTGTCTTAATTTGTATTCTGTAGAGGCAATGGCCATCAAGAGATGGATTTTTACCAAAAATATTTTGTCCGGTTAGGCCCCTGATGTATTTATAGTGCAGGTAACCTTAGGTTTTTTTACTATAAATATACATTGCTTCTTTCTGAATTCTAAAGTTTAGTCCTTTTTTTTATAAGTGTTATTTGTGTTTATGATTTTGTAGAATCCACCTTCTGTTTCCAACGTTGGTTGCTGTGAAATGGGCCAGCTGGTTGAGGCAATCCTCCATCATTGATTGCATAACTTTGGATATACTTTGCTTGCATTATCTCTTGGCAGAAATTTTATTAGTAAGGTGATAATAGCTTCTTAGCGTTTTAGATGCGACAAAAATGGAATATGTAATTTCGTTACAAATTTCATGTGTTACCTTATGTGTATATTTCTTTATTTTTTTTAACGTTTACAGTCAAAATGGAATCTCGATTGTATAATTCATTGATTGATCAATACCTCATCTAAATCTCGATTGTAAAACGCGCAACGCGCGTGATTTTATACACCTAGTTACAAATTTAAATAATAAAATTCAAAAACACATAAACGCGGCTAATTACATCAAGATAGCGGGCAGGCGGGCAACAAGCTGCGCCGCCACCCCTTTCTGGATGGCAAACCCTAACCTACTAAAAACGAACCCATGTCACCCCGGAGTCGAGACACTGCCATGAATAACCCGTTGAACTCTAGTTAGGAAACGGATGGCTTTCGGTGCCAACGAGCCAAAGGTATCAAATGCCAGGGGAACAAAAACGTGTTGGTTCTTCTCGCAGGCTTTAGCATGCTTCTCAACTTTCTTCGCCTCTGCTTTCCGCACAGCTTGCCCTGCTAAAAAACCACTATCCCTCAAACCAACCAGAGGAGACACACCTGTTAGGTCGACACAAGCGTGCTTCCCCCCGACCCACCCAAAGACAAGCAGGTCTGCTGGACGTAGGGTGGATCTCCCATCAGCGGGGTCCGAGAGGAAATTCACAGGAGCCTCCCTTTTGGCTGAGATCCCAGCCCTTCTTAAAATGTCCCAAAGAACGTCTCGGACCCAGTCATGCCTGTATTTGAAACCAGGCAACTCCTTACAATGAACCGCGTGTTCCCCGTATTTGTCCAAGCATGCCTTACGGCAAATCGGACAGACTTCATCTTCATGGTAAATAGGGATCATCAAACGATATTTAAGAATTGCCCTGTATTCAACCCTAGACATGGTTTGGCCCAAACCTTCGATTGGGATAACATTCAGGAAATCTTGGGCATGGGGGCTTTGCAAGTATTCAATAACTGCCTTTTGGCGGGGGGACAGATCAAAAGTTTCACCCAGGCTCTGTGCGATTTTGCCAAAGAGGGCATTCGCCAAAGTTTTCTAAGGCCTTGGGGGGGGGCGGTGTCCTTGTTAGAAAAACCGCCAATATCAAAACCTGGGAGAAAGTCATTTATTCTTTCGAGGGCCTGTACGTAGTCCAAGTCCATGTCGACAACCCCACTATTCCTTAAGATGTGGTCTTGGAGATTCCAAGGCTGAGCTCGCGATGCCACAAAAGCATACACCCCAACATCTTTTGCTGAGAGGAGCCCTAATCCTCCCAAACGCATCGGCAAGGATGCCAGTCGCCACTGTAGGTCACCAAAGAACGGACCCCCACATACCACTATGTCTTCGATGGCTTCCCGCAGACCTTGTAAAAAACATGATACCGCTTCATCCATCATGGCGGGTTGGCAGCTCCGCAAACCAAAAAGCAACTTAGCGACCCCCATACAAGATCTGAGCAAGAGGAGTTCACTCTGGGATCCCTAAGGCAGGGCAAAAGTTTCATAAGATCAACCGCATGCGAGGCTCTTCGCTCTGCCAATTCCTGTATAAAGTAAGAACCCCGACTAACAGCCCTCCAAGGAGCTTCACCCCTTTTTCTAGCCTGCCAATCCCACTGGGGAAAAGCCCGTCCCTACGTTTCAACCCGTTACAGGACGGCCAAAACACCTCAGTTTTCTTAATGTTCAGTCGAAGCCCCAGGGATGGTCCCCTCCTTCAGGATGATGTCTAAGGCATTCGCAACATCGATGGCATCGCCTATAATTGTCCCATCATCAAGGTACCATGCATGAAAAGGGATGTTACAATTTTCTTGCACCCGGAGAACCATAGGGTGTAATGCCCAGGCGAAAAGGAGGGGACCTAAAGGGTCCCCTTGCTGAACCCCCGTAGTGGCCCCGATACAATCATTACCAACATACAACCTAGCTGGCTGGTCATATAAGAACTGGACCCACAAATAGATAGACGGGCAATGCTGAAGAACTTCCGAAGAAGGGCAGTGCGGTCTATCATGTTGAACGCGTTTGAAAAATCCACAGTGAGCATAGCTAAAGAACCGTCTTCATGGAAGGAGTTAAGGAACCTATTAGCACTGTGGAGCACCGCCTCTGCCCCATTAGGAGTCCGCACCCCAAATTAGAAGTCCCCCAAATACTTAGCCATTTCCTTACCAACCTTCCTTATTGTCACTTTAGATACCAGTCTGCGCCAAATGGCCCTTATTGCAATGGGACGGATCCCGTTATCATCAGGTTTCAAAAGAGGGGTAAGGGGGCCGAGGCAATAAATTCAGCAAGCACCCTGGGACATAACCCCCCAGCCATAAGTTGACGACTTCAGTAACAGCTGAGAGCAAACCCGTGGAAGCCACATACCCCACTCCGCTAAGGGCGTCCGATAGATGCTGGGCCCTCAAACCGTCCCTCCCGCAGGAAGTCCCTTTAGGGAAAGATCGGATGCATCGTAGCACACAGTCCTCATCCACCACAAGCGCGGGCATGATGTCGGAGTTAGGGGGTAAGGACGGGGGAGGCAACACTGGATGTTTATCAATGAGGGCTTTCATGGTAGAATCCCCAAAAGGAGCAACCCCACTAGAGCACAACACCTTGACAACAGCTGTGAAATGACCATCACGTACTTTCCGGAGGCACTGTTTGACATTGGGGCTCTTTTTAGTAACCTCACTCCCCACTGCCCCCTCCTTGAAAAAAGAAACACCTCCTGCGGAATCGAAGAGAGAAGGAACAAGATCTGCAAACCCAGAACCGTCTTTCCACAAAGAAAGCGATTGCAGGATGCTGCGACACTGCATTGATTTCCTATTCCCAGACCTCTGTTCCTGCCTAGTGGCCGGTTTGACCACCGCAGGGTACATCGAGGCAATAAGAGCAGTTTGACCCAACTTTCTACGGAGCCTGGTGAAGCCACCAGTTTGCGTAAGGCACCCGTCAAGGCCTGGACAAACGCCAATCGACAGCTTAGGGGGATGCTCTTGACAGTTTGAATGGGCAGCGAGAAAACCTTTTCTAAGAGGGATATATCCCCAACCACGCCTCCTGAAGGACCAGGTTCCATGTCCACAGTCACGTGACGAGGTTTCTGGATCCCAACAATGAAATCTTCCACATCTCCCGTAACCATAGAGAAAGAGAGGACGTCATCAGCACTGTGAACGCACCTTTTGCTGAGAGCATGCATCACCATGCACCTCCCACATAGCCATTTAGCCCCATCCCTAAGAGCGCCCCCAACTTCCGTAAAAAGGTCCAAGTCTTGGGAGATTGCATCTTGCAAATACGCCCTCCTTTCTTCTGTCTTGAAATGAAAACCCTGCAT
Source organism: Ambrosia x helenae (assembly GCA_030844895.1). Classification (NCBI taxonomy): domain Eukaryota; kingdom Viridiplantae; phylum Streptophyta; class Magnoliopsida; order Asterales; family Asteraceae; genus Ambrosia; species Ambrosia x helenae. Next base: position 194,194 of record JAUTDX010000295.1, on the reverse strand, counting down.
GTGCTCTAGAAGGCGTAAAAAACCCTAAAGACCCCGGTTTACCATCTTTACACTCATGTAAAAGCTTAAAGGGGCATGATCTCAAACCACTACTCGAGCCAGGGTCAAAAACTCCTTTTTTAACATTCCGGTCCCTTTTATTAGGAGCCATATGCACGCAAACACCAAATAAAAAAAACAGGCACGAGAAAAAGAAACCCCAACTCGAGGCAAGTCAGGTGAAAAAATAACGCGGGCCGAAACCACACCCAAACAAGCACAAAGGAGTCTGGAGGGGAGCAACCAAAAATTGCTCACCTCTTACTTGCCTTTTTTTTTACGTCATCAGGCCTCGACTGACAGCGCTGGCGAAGAGGCGTACGGGAGGGAAGCTTCAATATCTATTATTATTATATTTATTATTATTATTATTATTATTATTAATATTATTATTATTAGAGTAAACTGCCATTTTCGTCCTTGAAGTTTGGCCTTTTTTGCCAGTTTCATCCAAAAGTTTATTTTTTCTCAACTGGATCCAAAGGTTTTCAAATAATTGCTCGTTTCATCCAACTCGTTAACACCATTAGTTGAAGTCAGTTAAATAAGGGCAATTTTGTCATTTTGTCTTTTAAGTGAAGGGCATTTATGTCAATTCGTATGTTTTTAATCCCAACCTTACAAATACTAACTACCAAAGTGAACCACAACAGTCCCTAAACTCACAACAAGATCAAAAGATATTCAACTCTACAACTTTAATCCCATGATCCTCAGATCTTAACACCAACTGATTCTTATCATCTTTGATAGGTAAAACAGCTACTTCAAGACAATACTCATCTTCTTCAATGAACCCTAAAACAATAATAACCAAATCTCCATTACTCCTACTCCTCATCTCCCTCACCTGCCTCTTTCTCCTTTACTACACCTTCTCCCCAACCAACCCTACCCCTTTACCCAATCCCAACCCAACCAAATCTAAACCCTAATGTCCATTACTTTCGTTGATTCACTCGAACTGTTCTTGAAAGCCAACAGGGCTTCTGGGTCACGTCAAGATTCGATGGTTGGTGATCAGGAGCAAGTGAGGAAGTTGGATGATCTTGTTTGGAGGACAGAAAGTCATAGGCTTTATGATGGAAAGGGTTTGTTTGTTGGGTCTCCTGTTAGGGTTTATGTTTATGAGATGCCTCATAAGTTTACTTATTGTAACACCTCAAAACCATTCGTTCGCCTAACTACGCCATTAGGCGTGATTAGCAAAATATTAACACGAGACTTAGAGAATAGAATATGGGTTATATTCTAATGTGGAAATAACCTAGTTAATAATATTGTGTTTATAAATGAATGCAAGGTGTTTGAAACTAGCTTATGAGTTAGTTTTATTATAGCAAAATGAACCAAGACTAAACTTGAGGGACCGTAGTTGCCTAAATGATAAAGTTGGTTTTATCATTATGAAATTAAAAGAAACACACACACACACACACTTGGTGTTTGTGTCACAAAAATGATCAGGAGAACAAGGTCTCCTTTGCCTACAACCCTAATCAACAAGAACAAGCCTAATCAAGGCCAAAATCAAAGGGGTTCTTCTTGCATGAGCCCTAAAACGAATCACCCAAGTTTGATAAACGCAAAGGTAACTTTTATTTGCCTTAATTTGATGATTTTATTCAAGCATGAAGTGGGTGAAAATCTTGTTTGGTTACAAAACGTGAGATTATTAGTTGTTAGAGGTTTCTCTAACTTTAGGGAGCCTCAATCATCTCTAAATTGCTTACGAATCACATTCTACATGTATGTTTGATTCTAGTCATATGGTTATGATAATATGTGAAAATTGGGGTTTCACCTCTAGGTTGAAACCCTCTATGTTTAACGATTTAGTTAACTCTTAGGATCTTTCAATGAGGAATTTAGGCTAAAAAGTCTAAATAACATGATATGGTGATGTTTAGCTAAATGGGTATGCTTTGGCTAACTTAAAACTCATGAAAATCAAGTGTATGTGGTGGGTGCACACCAAGTGTTTGATGAAATGCCTAGATGAGTTAATCTCAACTAGACATGTAAGAAAATGGCTATGGATTTAGCTAGAAATGATAATGAATACATGATGTTATGGATAGTGAACAAAATTCCATATTATGTATTCTAATAGACAAGTTTGACTCATCCCCAAGTTAGGTACAACCAAGAGGGAGCAAACGGGTCAAACGGATGCAAGGCGAATACTTATGGAAACAAGAATGGATGCGAGGTAAGTTTTACTTACACCAATATACTATAACATAGCTTAAATTGTTTTAAACATTAGTTTTAAATCTTGAGTATGAGATAAAGATAAACCCTAAGGGGTAAAATCTATTAAGTGGGTTGCCTTATGTGCACTCAATACAAAATGTGGTTTATGACCTTAATCGAGATAATGAGTTATGACCAAATGGAGAAATCCATCAAACGGGTCCACTAATAAAGATATGTGAGAAATGATGTTTTAATCCAAATTAAATCAATTGAATGGAGTCGTTAAGCATGATGTTAAATGGGTCAAGTTGGTGTCACTTGAACCATAGATAAAAACTTGGGTAACATAGCATTATGATCTATGAGTCTAAACGGGTCAAATGGTGATGTCCTCACCATGTGAGCCCAACAGTTGATGCTTGTATTCCAAGCATTAAGATTCATAAAGTTAAACGGGTCAAATGGCAAGTTATTGCCATTTGAGTTCCGAGAAATTAATGTTGTCTATTTAGAAAGCATACAGGTAAATGCAATTGCGCGTGCATTCTTGATGTTAAGAATCATAGAGGATAAACACAAGGTATGGATATGGGTCAAGGCGTAAGTCCGTAGTCAAATAAACGCCTTCGGGCGAAGCAACATAGGTGATAAAGTACCCACGTGAAGTGTGGGTGCAAATCAAGTAAGTTATTTCCACAACTATGTCTAATGCGCGCTACTAAACAAGTGAAAACTTGAGAAAGGATAAAAATCCAAGTCCGGAAGGGCTTAGAGGTTTTTAGATAAGTCATTAAGTCCAAAACAATGGGTTTGAATCAAGAAGTGTAGCCATGAATGGCTAAATCAAAAGATTTGGCTAGGAGGGGCATTTAGGGAATTTATAAAGATTTACTAAATGATAAATCTAATAACGGAATTCTAATGAACAAATCGGACAAGCACTTTAGTTGATCAAGTGTCTAATGGCTTGACAACATAAACTACACGCATTGCGCGTGGTCGAATGGTGTTTGGTTAAGTTTAATGTCTAAATGGGTCGATTTGGGTAAGAGTCACCAAAAACATTCAAAACTAAGAACCGGATCATGGCGACATAAACCGGACTATATTTTCAGTCAAACAAAGGTTTATTTAGTCGGCAAGTCAATACTTAGGCTTCGGGAATCGTCAAATGCGGTTGCGACATGATTCCCATGCTTAAAAATCACCAAAAAACGATCAGAAGCTGTGCGCGGCCGCGCTCTTAAACCGACCGGCCGCGCGAATAGACCTGCATGTCAGCACGATCTTTAAAATTCCATATAAAATCGTAGAAAAATCGTTTGGAGGTGTTCTTTATATGCCTGGAAAGCTCTTGGAGCGTAGAACAATTCTCATTTGAAAGTCGAAGTCAGATTTTGGGTTTTAGAAGGGGTAAAAGCAATCCGAACAGCTGCTGCGCATAAGTTGCAGCAGTTTGTTCTCCTGATAAAGGGCCGTTTGGCCTGGTTCGTTCTGTTTCGACGTGTAACGACTATCGTTCTAGTTAAATGTTTCATTTGAACACTCACTAACCATTCTTTGGGTAATGGTGCTAGGTAAACATGTGATGGAAGTCCCGGAGCAAGGATCAAGTCGCGAGAAGAACCGAACACGCCCGAACACTCATCAAGCTTCCGCAATAGAATTCAAGAGTCTCCCGTGAAATTGTGAAATCTCATCATATGTTATAATAGTTAAAATGTAGAAATCAAAAAGTTTGATCACAATACATTCAAGCTTTTCTTAAATATCTAAGTTTTAATCGGGAGTGGTTTTAAGTAAGGTCAAAACCCGTAGGATTAGGCGTTGATTACGTGATTACGGGTTAGGGTCTTACACTTATGATTTTCTTTGGTTGTTTCATAATAGTTTTAAACAAACGCTTAATCTTACCTCTAATGGTAGCCCCATTCATCGGCTTATTGAACATGTGAGGTTAATAGTTCTTGATTGGTTTATGCTTTTTGTGTCTTGATTGTGTGATTAGTTATGAATCTTTAAATGCTTAGGATTTGTTAACAGTTGGTTATATGGTTTATATGCCTGGGAAAATGGGTCGGTTTGGTTGTCGGGTTACAGACGTTACACGGGCAGGATTCAAAGAAGTGTCGGTTTGGTTCGGGTCAAATTATCATGGGTTGAAATTTGTCGTTCTATATATTAAAGTATCGAAATAGGTTCACATGATGTAATGTATTTTCATGATGGCTAGTGGTTACGGATATTGGCTATGTAGATCCTTAAATGCTCAGAATTTTTCAACAGTTGGTTGTGTGAATTGTCATAGCTTCAGATTGCAAAAGCAAATCCAACCACTATTTTCGGCAGTTTGTTTTGTTTCAATTGGTTATCTGGTTCTGATTATGTTAAAGAACACAACACCATTGTTCAATTTGGGTTTTGATTTATTAGGGTTTTGGAATGAAGAAGATGATTTGGGGTTGATTGTGTGATTGGGGTGTTTTAAATAGGGTTGGGATTAAAAACATACGAATTGACATAAATGCCCTTCACTTAAAAGACGAAATGACAAAATTGCCCTTATTTAACTGACTTCAACTAACGGTGTTAACGAGTTTGATGAAACGAGCAACTATTTGAAAACCTTTGGATCCAGTTGAGAAAAAATAAACTTTTGGATGAAACTGGCAAAAAAGTGCCAAACCTAAGGGACGAAAATGGCAGTTTACTCTTATTATTATTAGTAACTATTATTATTATATTGTTATTATTATTATCACTATTTTGTTGTTATTATCATTATTATATTATATTATTATAATAAAAAGAGTAAGAATAAGAGTAAGAGTACGACTTCAACAAAGAGAAACAAAGTCAAACAAGTAATCAGAAAACCAAAAGTAGCAGGAAAAAGGTCGAACGAAGCAGGTTAGGGCGAGCGTAGGCGGCAGTACGTGGGGGTTGAAAAAAGGGTCGAATGAAGGCAGTACGTGGGGGTCGAATGAAGGCAGGAGGGGGTAAAATTGGTCGAATGAAGGCAGTAGGGTCGAACGTAGGCTGCAAGAGGGTGAAAGAGGGTCGAAAGAAGGCAGGGTTTTGAAAAGTTGTCGTTGGGTGGGTGTGGAGGAAGCGCTGAAAACAGCTCAGGGGAAAGGAGGAGGAGGGGTGGAGGCTATGGGGATAACGAGAGGGGGAGGGTGGAGCCGGAGGAGGTTTACGGAGGAGGAGGGCGGAGGCGGTGGAGGTTGACGGAGGAGAAGGGTGGAGGAGAGAGGAGAAGGCGGTGGAGGTGGAGGGAGGAGGCGGTGGAGATGACGGAGGAGAAGGGTGGAGGAGAGATTAGAAGGCGGTGGAGGAGGAGGGAGGAGGCGGTGGAGGTTGACGGAGGAGGTTGACGGTGGAGGTGATGAAGGTGTAGATTTTAATTTATTTGTAGACATCATTGATTTATTCTCCAAAGATTTCCTTTTTTAACCACGTTGTTGTGTGTGATTGATTAGTGTAAATCACGTAAAATATTATTTCGATGTAAACATTAAATTGCATGACACCTCCATCATCATCAACTTGGATGTGCTGGCAATCAAAATTCCGTGATTGCCAACGCTTCATACCGCCTGTATACAAGCTTACACGGCCGTATAAGATCAGGTTTGCCAAATTGGCAGTTTTGTTCCTGTTTAAATCTTGGTTAAACACATGTATAGAAATTCCTGGACTTTTATAGCATAAGTTTTTATAACATTATAAAAACAAAGTATAGTTTGTTACCGATTTTAAAAGGGGTGGGCTAAATGTACCCCGTCTTCGTACTTAAACAAAAACTTTGATGAGTAACTGATTTTTTTTTTTCTCTTTTAGCCTAACATTAAAATACATATAACCAAAATCTCATCAGCAGGTTAAAATTTAACCATGATTTGATTCAAATCAAGGACTATATTTCTTGCTACGCTTTATATAAAAATAATATTTTTTATATTTTATTAAACATATTATAATATTATACCTAGTTATTACTATCGACTAACCTTAATCCGAATCTAGAAAAATCTCCCGTACGCTTGGAATATAATATGTTACTTTAAAGTTTAAACATAGTAACATAATTTAGTTAAGTACCAAATCAATATCATTGCTTTATTATATTCTCAGAGATAAAGAAAATAATAAACCAGAAGCATGTTTCCCCCTTTCTCCCCTGGTGAATCACAAAAGGTTAATCTGTTACTATTTGCAGTCAAATAATAGAGTAAATTGCATTTTAGGAACTTTAAGTTTGAGTTAAATTGCAGGTGTTGTCCTTTAACTAACGAAATTACACTGAATGTCCTTAATGTTAGTGCTTATTATTAGGCGGGGTCCTTTTACCCAAACCCAGGTAGTTTTTTTCGTTAACTCTTAACACGTGCCACAAATATGAGGGCATAATGGTCATTTTCACTTATTTTGTTGTTAATATATATTATTTATTTATTTTTTGTTTTAGTTATTATGTGAAAATGATTGTTATGCCTCCATATAAGTGGCATGTGTTAAGAGTTAACATAAACGAAATAATTCGGTTAGGGTAAAAGGACACCGGCGAATGAGAAGCAGTAACATAAAGGACATCTAATGCAATTTCGTTAGTTAAAGGACAGCGGCTGCAATTTGGCTCAAACTTAAATGACGTAAAATGCAATTTAGTCCAACTAATATTAAAAAGTTAAACCTTACTACCATACCATGCACAAGGTACAAGTGTCAAAGTGGCAGCATGAAACACATTTCATTGATTCTCGTACTCTAAATAATTAAAGCATATGAAATAGAGTCTATATCACAAAAGTGTCAATCTTTAAATTAACATAAGGTTTTATTAACTCCATTAGAAGGAAGGAACATTAATCCTGTTTTGTAAATCACTTTATTCTTTAATTACCAAGTATTTATAGGCTACCAAATCCAAAGGATCATCACAACCAAACTACCTATCTTTAAACCAAAAGCTTTGTTGCATTAATATGGACCAGTCACTGTCCAACTACACCAAGCAAACCTCACCATCATCCAACCCTGAGAAACCGCTCTTAACCGCCACCAACCCGGTAACAACAACCACTAACCCGTTTACGGGTGTGGTCAATTCAGCAATGAACCAGTTGCAGCAGCAACTACCAAACCAGCAGCGCCAAAAGCAGCCGCTTATGGGTCCTGTGACTAACCCATTGGCACAGCAGCTGCTGGGTATGTCACCTAACCCCATGCATCAGCAACAGCTAATGGGTCCCAAATATAACCCGACGCTGAATTCCATGTATAATCCATTGCATGCCCCTAGGCAACATGGGATGACAGGTCCTGTGCATAATCCAATGATGCAGCAGCTGAATGGAGGCGAAAGAAACTCGATTTTTAGCGCTTCTGATGATAATGTTATCATTAAGCAAGTGCTTGATACGCATCTCCCTGATGGCACTGATGTTGATATCAAACCACTTGTCCACATTGTCGAAGATATCCTTCGACATGCCACCATTAAAGCCACAATTGATGAAGATGTTTCTACGTCATTGGTATTATTATTTTTATTATTATTGCTATTACTATTACTGTTACTGCTACTGTTACCGTTAATGATGATCATGGATTTGTGGTTCTTCAAATCTTTTTAGGTTGCACATGCTGATGTGGGCAAATCTCACCAACCCAACACAGTTGTGATCCTTAACTTATTGTCACATGTAATTGACAAGCTTGCTTGTGAGGTTTGATCTCAAAACTATAAACCTATATTAATATTCTCATTTATTTTAATACCAACACGCGGTTAATCATCATCATGTTATAGATGTCATTCAAGTGCTTAACTGGCGGTGATGGACACTCAATAGCGCTTGCACTATTCCACGAGGTAGCGAACTACCACTGGGATGCAAAGCTGGCACTGATCCTTGCAGCTTTTGCTCTAAACTATGGTGAATTCTGGCTTCTAGCTCAGATCTATTCATCAAACCAACTTGCAAAATCAATGGCTACTCTTAAACAAGTACCTATGATAATGGACCATTCGGCACCATTGAAGCCTAAATTTGATGCACTCAACAGACTCATTCACTCAGTCCTCGAGTTGACTCGGTGCATTATTGAGTTTAAGGAGCTCCCATCTATGTATGTTAGTCCTGAAGTACCAGCTATGGCCAGAGCACTAAACACAGTTCCAGCTGCTGTTTATTGGAATGTTAGAGGGATTATTGCTTGTGCTGCACAGATTACTAGCCTCACTAGCATGGGACACGAGTAAATAAGTCTTTAATATTATAAAAATCCAGATTTATAAAAACACATAGATATTAACAAGTTTAATGACTGACTTCAGGTATGGGATATCATCCACTGAGATGCAGTCATGGGAACTATCTTCCTTGGCCCTCAAGATCAACCACCTACTTGAGTTTCTCAGAAAACAGCTCGAAGAATGTCACCGTCTTATAGGTATGCTATTAGTGTTTTATAAAAAAAATGACAAATATAGAGATAACAATGCTCCTGTTTGATTAATGCAGATGAGAGGAAGGAGTTGGAGTTCAGAAACTCATTTAATCAGCTTTTTGATACGGTGCATATCGACAACATGAAAATCCTCAAGATCATACTTAATCTCAGGGATGACCCGCTTCCACTTTTCGATGGGGTTACTAAACAACGGGTTGGAAGAATATTTCGTATATACGTGTATTTTCTTTAATAACTTCCTTGAACTAATTTCCTGTTGAACTTTGGCTTTTAACAGGTGAGCCTAGAAGTTTTGAGAAAAAGGAATGTGCTGTTGTTGATATCAGGGCTAGACATGTCTCGTGATGAGCTATTAATTCTTGAACAAATTTACAGTGAGTCGCGTACTCAAGGCTCAAGGATTGATTCTTTGTATGATGTGGTGTGGGTTCCTATCGTAGACCCATACATTGAGTACACTAGCGCAATGCACACACAATTTGAGGATATGAAGAACACTATGCCATGGTACTCGGTCAACCACCCTTCAAATATTGACCGGGCGGTTAAGAAGTCCATTGGAGACAGGTGGCACTTTAGGAACAAGCCTATCCTTGTTGTGTTGGACCCACAGGGAAGGGAGTTGAGCCCAAATGCAATGCACATGATGTGGATTTGGGGAAGCATTGCCTTCCCTTTCACCATAGCCCGAGAGGAAGCACTATGGAAGGACGAAACGTGGAGGCTAGAGTTGCTAGTCAGTGGCATGGACCCAACCATACTCAATTGGGTCAGTTCACCATTAACTTATATATTATCTTCTTATGATAGATACTAGAGGTGTAAAAATGGGCATGGGTACAAACCAATCCTAGGCCATGTCCAGTCCTAGGTCTTACGCATAGTCTAGTCCAGGCCTGAATCCAAGCTCAACTAAGCATGAGCGTAGCGTAACTCAACATTTTTCAATTATAACTTTGTCCTACGCATAGTCAAGTCTAGGCCCGGTTCTAGGCACAACCTGATCCTAGGTACTCCACTCTGTTCAAGGCTTGGTCCCAGGCTCAACTATGCATGAGCTTAGTGTAACTCAACATTTTCTAACTAATAAGTGGATGTACTTTATGTTTTAGGTAAGAGATGAGAAATACATCTTCTTGTACGGAGGGGATGACATCGAGTGGATTCGCAAGTTCACAAACAACGCAAAGGCCATGGCAAGTGCTGCACGCATCCCATTAGAGATGGCATATGTTGGAAAAAGCAAGAAAAGAGAAAATGTGCGTAGGGCGATTGCCACCATCAACGTAGAAAAGCTCAGTTACTTTTGGGAAGACACCTCAGTGATATGGTATTTCTGGACCCGCTTAGAAAGCATGTTGTACTCCAAGATCCAACTCAAACGCGCTGATGATCAAGACATCATAATGATACAGATCAAAAAACTACTCAGCTACGACAAGGATGGATCATGGGCTTTGCTTTGTAAAGGATCAAATATCCTGACCAATGGTCATGGATCCACCATGCTGCAAACTCCAGCTGACTTTGACCTCTGGAAGGAGCACATCCCCTCAAGGGGCTTTGATTTATCATTTAAAGACTACCATGATAAGCTTCATGTCGCAGCGAATAACTGCTGCCGATTTGAGTTTCCCATTGGAGCAGGAAGAATCCCTGAAGGCATGCGGTGCCCTGAGTGTCATCGCTTGATGGAGAAACACATTGCTTTCCTTTGTTGCCATGACAAAACTGGCCTGCTTGAACCATATTGATCAAGCAACATCAATGCGAAACTACCGATCTGGCAGCCTCTGATGCTGATTATTATTACTAAGCAGATTGTTGCTGTGTTTCTATTATACTGAAATAAATATATCGTGTGTGAAGAGTGCAATGTTTTACCTGAGTGTAATGTTATGGTGGTCTAAACTGATGTATGAGTTAGACCTTTTGATGTAATAAAATACTTATGAATAATAACACTTATTTCCTTTAAATGCATGGGAGATAAACTAGGAACCTTACAATGTTAGCATAAATCAGGTATATACTACCACATGAAAAGAAAAAAAAAATACTTGTGTTTTTACCTCTTCCACTGCTACTTCATTTTTACCGTCACCAGTCACCACCCCCTCAAGTTTTATACTTTGCGTTTTTACTCCTTGCACTATTACTCCACTTTTACCGCCATCATCACCTCAAGTTTTAACTTTGCGTTTTTACCCCTTGCACTAATACTCCTTTTTACACTCCATCAACTTTTGAAAATTGCAATTTTAACCCCTAGACTACCACTCCTATTTTCGCATTTCTACCACCACCCCCTCAGGTTTTAAACTTTGCGGTTTTAACCCTTGCGCCATTTCCGCCACCACCCCCTCAAGTTTTAAGCTACGTGTTTTTACCCTTGCACAATTACTCCGTTTTTACACGCCTCAACTTTTGAAAAATCCAATTTTAACCCCTAGACTACCACTTCTACTTTCCCTCAAGTTTTAAACTTTAGGTTTTACCCCTTGCAGTATTACTCCATCTTTACACACCCTCAAATTTTAAAAATTCCAATTTTAACCCCTAGACTACTACTCATACTTTTGTAATTGCCGACGCATTGTGTTTTACAAATTTTGTGTAGCTTATTACGTTTTAGGCACTGTCTTTTACACCTTTTTGTAATTGTCTTTTTATGCGTTGTGTTTTACAAACTATGTGTAGCGCACTTGTATAGGGCAAATTACTAGTTAATTCGTACCAAATATCAATCAGACTAATCATATATAATGAATTCGACGATCATAATTATTTCATGAACGTCGTAATCTATGACAAATATGATAAAACAAAACTCCACAAACAAAAAATGTACTACCTAAGTCGATACCTAATTTGTTACACGCTTTTACGTGTTAGGAATACGATCGAATGATGAGAGAAAACACATACCTGGATCGAAAGTTATTGAAGCAAGTTTCCGGCGACCGGCGACGGTTTTGTGGCGTTTCTCCGGCGACTGGCGACGGTTTACGTAACGGCAGGTGAATGAACCGGGAAACATTTAAAAGCTAGTATTTTGAGTCCCCTGTGTCTTATGTCTCGTAGGGACGTCAAAACTTAAACCAACTAAGACTACTCGGTATACAGACAAGGGAAGGGGAAGCCACATAGGAAAAAGGTGGGACCGGAGAGAGACGGGAGGGACGAGGGTGACTTGGGACGGGGGAGGGGCGGTGTAGGGAGGTGAGACGGGGCAAAAAGGAAGGGACGGAGGATTGGGGCGTCTGCTCACCGACTAGCCTAATAATAAACACGAAAACCTATTATGTCTAAACTAACATGTTAGCGAGAAAAATTTATGTCGAAACGTAAATTAATTTGGATTTATACCAAAACGTACCTAAAAATAAACATGTAAGAAAATAGTAATTTTTTTAAGTTAAAGAATGGTACCGCGCGTTGTGACGGCATCAAAAGTTAAGGTAACTCGAATTTATACCGTCTAGTGAAAACGTATTATTTGAACCGACTAATTTTCAAACAAAATTTATTTCAAAAGGTAGATCAAGCGTAACGTACTTACAAAGCTTTAGAAAGCCAAAAGGGTGTAAATGTCAATACAAAGTTGAGGGTTGAGACATAAAAAAATAGCACCAATCTGACGTTCCCTAGCTAGAACTTTCATAGTTTCATATATGCTCAAACCACTTCTTATATTTTTGTTACGAATAATAACCCTAGCTTTACGAGAACATAGCTTGAGTGTGTAAAAAGCATAATAACGATAGCTGGCATCAGGAATGAATGGATGATAGCACCGACTAGTTTATCATCAAGATTATTGTTGGTGTATACATATCAATTGTAGTCATTTGTGATAGTGGTTGGTGAAATAATCCATTAATAAAATAAAACTCTAGGTGTTTTTTTGATATAAGGTAATGGAATGAATGAACAAAAATGTAGTTATAAAAAAAATTGATAATCAACCATAATGAGTTTTGATTACATTGATACAATATTTTTCAGCGCCTATATTTTACTTTAACATAAACCGCAATCAAACTTTTCAAAATGGAATCATTATATTTGCGTAAGATCAAAAATTAATAAAATAGATCAACAAGACCCAATTTATGATTTTATTACGGTCGTCTAATATATATTATAATGACTGAAAATAAAAATGAAAATCGCCCTATAGCTCAGTGGTAGAGCGCCAGTCTTGTAAACTGGAGGTCTGTAGTTCGATCCTGCATGGGGGCAATTTCTTTTTATTTTTCAAAACCTTTTTTGCTCTCTTTTCTATTAAATTCAGAACTCGCCCAATGACCCAAACCCTCTGCTATCAACTACTGTGTACCTTAGTTTGCATTTGAGTCTTTGCTGTTGCATCCAGAAGTTGGATACTATGAAGTATGAACCGGATGTAGCAGAAGAAGATGAACAAACATAAGTTGAAGAAACTGCGAAAGCATCTGCGAAGGAAAACATAAGGTTATTGGGTTGTTTGACATGATTTAGAAGTATTATAAGTTCTACATTCCATGGCTATCTGATTCCCATATATTCTGAACACTTAACTGTCATGTTTTCTTGGTGACTAGAGATGATCAATTTTGGCTTTTAGGCAATGGGCTACAGTTGAGTTATCTAAAACATTACATGGTAATAGCGTATAAGAGACATACGGTTTCCTATAGTTTTGAGTCTTCATTTGTCACGAGCCTTGCCTCGATATATTGGAATTTTTCAAATGCTTCTCATTTTCTTTCACTGTAACACAAAGGCGAGCATAGACGACCCTATTTTACCAAACAATGTTTGATATAAGCTTCTTTGACAATCGAGGAGATGACTATATTTGTGTCCGAGCTTCGGATTTAGGAATTCTGAACCTAGGGCCGATTTTTGTGTAATGCTTCAACTGTTAGGCTGCAGAGGTGTGCATTAGAGGTAGCATATGAGGGAATCAAACAGTTTGGATAAATAGTATGGATTGAATTTGGCCATGGCAAAGTGGCTGGGTTGGCCAATAACCACTTTTTTTTAACTATATTATGCAAATTCTACTAGAATAGTTATCACATACCATATGATTACCAAAAATATAACTTGACATGATGTGTCTGTATGTAAATAGTGTCTCAATACATACCTAGTTTTAATTTTAAATAAGAGAAATGTTCCCAAGGGACATGAGGTATTGGTAAGGTGACTCACTTACATTGAAGAAGAGGTGAATGGTTCAGTTCTAGCAAGGTGTAGGTATAAGAGTATTTACGAGTAGGTTAGTTTGTCATTAAAAAAAGGAATCATTTAAACAAAAACACATTGATTAACTGTGAGTCTGTGACACATAAGGTATTTATGTAACTGTATAATTCATTCTGATTATCTACGGCGATGCTTTGCCGGTCACCTCCAACTTGGGAATTTTATGTTCAAACCATGGTTCTAAAAATCTTGCCTAGGCGTTGATTACTCAACGAGTAATCCCCGAGTACTTTCCGCCTAGGCCGAGCACGGGCGGTTCTTTGTATGGGCCAGCCCGGGCCTCGGCCCCCCCAGTTTTTTCGCCCAGAAGCACTGATTTTCGGATTTTTTTTCGAAAAACGTTTATGTATTGAGTCCGCCCCCCTGGTTTTTTGAATCCGGCCCACCCTAATTAAAAAAAACGTTTAGGTTCAATAACCATTATCACTCGTTTAATTTATTAAGTGATTAGTCTATATTGTAGCCTATTAAACATTTAACCAAATGTTTTAGTTAACTCCTAAAGCCCAAACACTAAACATTTAACTCAATGTATTATGGATTCTTCTTTGTTTATTAATGATTGACTCTAGCATACTAAACATTTAACCCAATTTTTAGTTAACTCCTAAAGCCCAAATACTAAACATTTAACTCAATGTATTATGGATTATTCTTTGTTTATTATTGATTATCATTCCAAATTTTCCAACCCCAAATTAATTGCCAATTTATTGAAAATTAAATTTCTAATGCATTTTTAATGAAGCAATTTAACCATTATCAGCTCGACCCCAGCCAGGGGGGCCCGCTCCGGGGGCGGTGCCCCCGGACCCCCGCCAAGCCGTGATTTCGGCCCCCCCTTGGCTAACGTTCAAGATCCGCCACTGAGGCCGAGTAAACAACGAGTCATCTCTAAGTACTCCTAGACTATGGCCAAGTACTCACACTATCAGTCAACTGAGTTGCACCACCTATTCCATTCTGTTCCATTCCATCAATGGCAAATGACTAATTTTGAAAGTCAATGGGTCTTATTATCAACATGCAATTGTTGTAATCAAAGTTTTATTGTTTTCCATATTTAGAGTATTTTGAATCGCTAGAACAAATCCCATAATTCTCTCCCTAATTTATATCTACACCTCACAACCATATCTGATCTCTCTTATTTCCCTTCATTCACTTTGTAAAACAACCTTAATCATTTTCCTCCACATTACATTAAAAACTTGGAGAAACTGATTCACTTTTCAAAACTTCAAACAAAACTTCCCTCTCTCAAATAATCTTTACTTTGTGCATAATGGCACGTCTATTGGCACTTTTCGCCCTCGTTTTCATTTTCACCACCGTCGTTGGCCTTGTCACCGCTGCAGATACACCCGCTAGCTCCCCCAAAGCAACACCACCAACCGGTCCAGAAAAAGGCGCAACACCATCACCATCTGAACACCCTAAACCATCATCTAATGCCCCATCTGCATCCAAGAGTCCCTCACCTACCTCTCCATCACCATCTTCACCCTCTAACAATGACGGGTCATCACCTAGCCCATCTGCCAACGAATCACCCACCGCTAGCCCACCAGCACCTGATGATGCTGCTGCATCAGAAGTCGCTTTTGCACCGACTCCTGGTGCTGATGCACCAGAGGCTGCTGATTTTGAATACCAAGAAGACTCTGCCCATACCTTCAAGGCATCTATCGTGTCCGGTGTTGTCGCAATTGCAGGATTATTCATTTTATAGATTATTATTGAGATAGAGAATGTAAAAAAAATAGATTATAATTTTACAAATTTAGCATGAACACATATATAATGTACAACGAAAGGCAATTTGGTAAGCTCTTCTAGTTATTTAATTCTTTTTGTTCATGTAATACAATATTTATCCAACTTAATTTTGTAATGCCATTGCCCCAAAAATATCAAAATTCAATTAAATTTTTCTTAATAATTCATATAGTTATACTAATATCATATACGGGTCAATCTAGATTACTCAAACTACACAATAAATAAATTTAGTCACTATTATAAAACTAAATAACTTAAATCTGTCCAAATTAACGTACACAATCGGCACCACCCCACCAACATCGCCAGCCTCCAACACTTGCAACCCACGTTGGTCCCTTACTACCGCCACGTAGACCATCATCGTGTCACCGTCACTTCTCCATCAACGTGCAAAGGCGAAGCTTTTAAGGGGCTAGGGGTGTCCCGCCCCTGTTTACTCATTTGTGTATTTTCTTATTTGTTCAAGCTCTGTCACTGTCCATGTGGCCACATGACCACCACTAGTGGCCAGAGCCACTTCATCTGTTACTACAGCCACTGCACACCCTTACCACCATCAATGTCGCTAACCTGAAGAAAGTTTAAAATGAATTGTTTTGATCCAAACTAATTTTAATCAAAAACCCATTTTTAACCGATTCCATCCCACATTCTTGGTGTTTAGTTCTCAATGATAAACATGGGAGATTACAATAAATTAACTAATGTTTGATTGTGTATTACAGTATAACTATGTGGAGGGTGTGTGCCAATGTCAAAAGCCATATTTTTTCACAGAAGTTAATTTTTTTTAATGTTTTTTACATGACGAAGAAGCTAAGGGAGTAGCCCTAGGGATGTGCACGGTTTAGTTTGGTTTGATTTATGGTAAAAAACTATAACCGAAACGTTCAATGTATTTACAAAATACTGTCTCGATTCATCCTATTTCATTATATTCGGGATGTGATATTTGGTTTTTACAGTTTTAGTGATGGTTCGGTTTTTTCCGGTTTTTTGGAACATAATCATGTAGAATGTAAAAATAAATCGTATAATGCAAGATTTAAGATCTCTTTAGATGTTTACATTTATGTTAATATATCTAACATTTTGAATTAATATTGTTCACTTAAATCTAACCGTCTAAACTATTTTTATATTTCTCCAATGTTTTTATTAAATATTTTGTTTTGTAATATCTGAAAATTATTATTATTATTATTATTATTATTATTATTATTTTCTTTTTCTAATTTTTTTTTATTTTTTTAGGCAATGAATAAATCAATTCACAGATAAGAAAACATGTTAATGTTCTTATTAAAAATATTTAACGTTCAAGAATAACTAATAATTCATCACATCAATGTAAAACAAATATTTTCTTTTTCTAAATTTTTTTATTTTTTTAGGCAATGAATAAATCAATTCACAGATAAGAAAACATGTAAATGTTCTTATTAAAAATATTTAACGTTCAAGAATAACTAATAATTCATCACATCAATGTAAAACAAATATTAAAAAAAAATATGTTTTGGATTATTCCGCTTGGTTTTTTAGTTATTATAAAAATGCAAAACCGTATTGAACCGCAAATTTCAGAAAAGTTTTTCACAGGTTTTTGTGTGGTTCAATATGTTTGGTTTTGGTTCGCTTTTATACTCACACCTAGGACCTTGGTTAGGTAGGACCAAGGTTTTCAGAACCTGATCGGACGTCGAACTGGGCCCCCGGGCAGTTCACCGGTTTGACCGGTCCAACGAACCGGCCCAAAAACAAAAAAAAATCAAAAAAAAACCGGCCCAAACTCCCGGTTTCCCGGTCAGGCCGGCCGGTTTCCTGTCCAACCGGCCGGGTATCCGGTTGTCAGCCGGTTCAGTGCATATCCGGTCCAACTAGCTAACCCGGACCGGCCGGGGGTCCAGAGCCCGGTCCGACCCCCGGTCCGGTCGGGTTTCAAAACATTGGGTAGGACCATAGGATATAAAGCAACTCGTACTTCTAGAATTAGAACAAAAGCAAAGTAGAGCATGTAGTGTACTTGCATCATGCAACTTAATTATGTATGTTGAAATCTCGTGGTCTTATGGGCCACACCCATGATTGACGGCCCAAAAGCTTATTCTTCATCCCCATGTTCTGTTATCATTCAGATTTTTTTTTCTCTTTTTAAGACCACAAAACTGTGAAGAAAAGAAAATCTAAAACATAAAAAACTGTTTACTATTAACAATCTTTCAGCTATTCACAAGTTAATTTAAAATGATTATAATTTATAAGTAAACCATATTGTTTGTTTAAGTATAGCTAACGAGGGATTTACAATCATTAAGTCAAAATAACTGTTTATTTCATTGTCATGCCTTCGAGGAGGTAGAGGTCAGGTTTTCACACATCTTGGAGAACCAACGGACTGGCAGAAGTCGAGTAGTCGACCTTGGCCACAGCGCCCGATGTCTTGATGGTTATTACGTCGTTTCTTGCTATTAAAAAATGTACGTTTATATATTTAATTAATATGAATATGGTTTCCCTACTTCCACGTTTGAAAAGCATAAAGTTGGAAGAATATATTATTGTAGACAATTCAGGGGAAATTTGGGCCTAAAATGAAGCATAGATTGGCGGTAGTTATAGAAATAGAGAAATAATAAATAGATATTCATTTGGTCAACTCTTTTGCACTTAATTTGTCGGTCCATATGAAAGACTTCTAATCTTGATTCATATCCAACCAAGCACAAAGGTTGACGTTTTAGTCGAAATAAGTTACAACAACATAGAACAAGAAAGAAACTCAAAATGCAATAATGTTATATATAGTTTTAGTCCATGATCAACAACGAGATCCTTTTCTGCAATTGAGAGCACCAGCTGCCCGAGTCATTGACGCCACAAGTGTAGATGGTCTGCCGCTTAAGCTCGATGCTCTTGCATAAGATGAAGCAGCACCTTTACCTGATTCCCTAAAATACGCACCGTTTAACATCAAATCGCCTTCTGATCTCCAATTCCAGTTCTTCCATTCACTTTCGGGTGCACTCTCATGTTTTGTCACCTGCACGTTTATTAAACCGTCGATAACTATAATGTACAACATTTAAAAACAATAGTATATGTACTATTTCTAGTGGTACTAAATGTTTATTTTTACCAAAGTGGTCTAGGTTAGAGTTTCACAAAATAAACATCAGGTGTACTTTAAGAGTAGATTTTAGAAGGGTGGGAATAGTTAGAAAAAAAATCTACATGTATATGTATATGTATATGTAGGGGAAAGCCAATTTGAAAACACATATATTTCGTGTTTCTTTTTACACTTGTCTTTATTATTAAAATACAGTCTCAAAAACACAATTTACACGTAAAAATCTAAACGTATACGAAAATAAATTGTTTTTACACATGTGTAAATTTACTGTTTATACATGTGTAAACTGTTTCATTTACACATGTGTAAAAACTTAATTTTAGAGTGTTTTTTTGCAAGAAAAGATGAATTATTTGGAAAGAAAAATTGTTTTTTAATGTTATATTTTAATTATAATTAGGTTTGTATTGAAAAAAAAATTGATTTTGATTCGTTCTCTCATTTGTTCTCGCGATATTTAGCGTTCTCAAGATAACCCTCCCCTGTTGTATATGTATATGTATGCATACTACCTCCTTGTCAAATCTTGTATTTGGTGCCAAAAATCTATTGCCTTGGCTATAGATAGTTGGAGATGCACTACCACCAATAGCATACATTTCCCAATGTGTGTAGTCATTGTTCACACACATGGAAATACCCATGTCTACATCTACAAAATTTCACATTCAAAAGTCAAAAACTTGAATATAAAACATGCATCAAGTAGTTGCACTTATAAAAGTAATATTTACCTTGGCATTCTTTGAACAAGACCTTCACCAAAATGGTTAAATGCAATAGTAACTTGCATGTTTTTATCCTGTGTATAACTATCACTATGTCCCAAGAGCATGACCTTATCATGATGAGTCATGTAATTGTTTGAAATAGTGATGGCTGTGGATCCATGTATGGCATCAATAAGCCCATCATGACAATTAGACAAAGAACAATGATCAATCCATATATGTTGGCTTGCAAAAATGGATACCCCATCACCATCACTTTGTGTCCACCACCCACTATGATGTGGTGAGTTTCTAATATTAGCATTACCAGCCTGCTTACAATCATGTATATGAATACCATGTATGATAATATTAGTAGCATAATGTATGGTAATGCATGGCCCATTACCAATATGCACATTCACACCCCTTCCATCAATAGTTTTAAATGAGTTCATCACAAGTTCTTGACGTAATTGAATAACCATGTCACGTTTAAAGATGATCCATAACGGTTCATCTTGAATAACCGCATGGCGAAGGGTCCCGGGAATGGGGTTCACAGGGTCATCATTCCCGGGATCCGTTACAACATATATCCTCCCATTTCGCCCGCCCATCGCGTTCTTTCCGAACCCGATGGCGCAGTCGGCCAAACGCTGGCGGTTGGTGGCCCAGTTGGGGTCACACCGCCAGCAGTCGTCGATTGGGTTACCTGTCCCGCAGGAGAGGTAACCCAAGTTTCTCCTGGTAGCATTGATGCTCTCGTTGACTTCATTGACTATTGCATCAGGAGTTTGAGTTGATGAAGCAATGGCTAGGGAAGAGAGCAAGAGGATTAATGGTAGAAAGATGTTGGCCATTTTAGAGGATAATGGTAATGGTGAGAGATACGGTCGTGTTGTAGGTTGTGTTATATAGTGATAATGTGGCCGTGATACATGGCGTAATTAGTTTATGGATTGGAGAATCATGAAGGAAAGTAGTGGTTAAATTTTCTTGGAGTTCTCATTGAGGTAGTTTAAACGGTTAGTGTTTGGGGTTTTCAACAGTTGTAGGTCATCATGTGATATTTTTTTTTTTTTTTGAATGGCAAATTACACACATACCCCTCACCCTTATCACCTTAATAATTCTCCTTTTCACCTAGTGGGGGGATCGAACCCTTATCCTTTCATTTACAAACTCCACCCCACACCACTGGGCTATTGCCTCAGTGGCATGTGATATTTTTTTAATGGCCAACTAACACTTCTGCCCGACTGCTTAGGGGGATCCTCACACTATGGACAGACCCCCCACGACCACCCAGTGGGGGCCCATATGTACCTCGAGCAGTTGGGTAGCCAAGGCCTGCCCATGTAGTATCCGAAATTGGGGAAAACCCAACCCCCCCACGCGCCCGAAGGCACGACAGTGAAGAATTGATAAAACCCGACTCACCGGCAGCATTTTCCTGCCGGTAGGACTCGAACTCCCTACCTCCCATAAGGAAAGCAAGGATGGTGCCACTCCACCATAAGAGGATTGGCTGTAGGTCAACATGTGATACTTTATTATATTATATTTTAAATTAAATTAAAATAGTATGTATCCTTGAAACACGGCCTGAAAATGTGATACAGGTCAGGCCGCATTGAAGGGCGAAAAAAATGTAATACAGGCAAAATCTTGGAGGGCAAAAAATAAAGTGACACAAACCGTACTGGTTGTATTAGTGTCACCTCAGTCATTTCTATGTTAAGTGAAAAAAAAGTGATACATATTATATTGGTGGGCTAAAAAGGTCATATGGTCGTATCGCTCATACTTGCCTTGCTATATGAATCTTACCTCTTCATATCATATTAGTGGTGTATTTTGATATTTGTTGCACTTCAAAATCAATCTATAATAATTGTTTCTCACCTAGACACCAATTACTTAGCAAGTAATCTCCCAATACCGCCTAGACCGAATACTCGACGAGTTATTTCCAAGTACTCGATCTCAACTATGATCAAGTACTCGCAATTCTTTGATCAACCAAGTTAGCACCTCCTAACGATTTATTGATGGGACATGTTTAAATACCGAATACCTTAATTTCTTAACATATTTATTTCTTTTATTCCTATGTGATTTTGTTCTTGTGTGGGCTTGTCTTTTTGTGGTTTGGTTGTTGGTTTTGGCTCAGCTCCTTACTGAGTTGGTGTTCTGCTATTGGTTTTGGTTCAAGATGGCCAGATTTAATGTTAAAAAAAAAGTTATAAGAAATCTTTCTTTTTTATCTGAATTCATAAAATTCGGTAACACTAAAATCTCATAACACAAATCTCACAAAAGTTTTTTGAATTTTCATTATAGCCAAAGTAAGTTAATCATTGGTCTAGTGGTATGGCCGGTATCCCGTTACAAATGTTGGTTGTGGGTTTGTAGAAAATGTTGATTCTAATACACACACGACTGGAATCTCTCTCAAACAACCAAACAAACTCAAACATACAAACCAAACATATCAGAAGAAAGAAGTAGCGACAAAACGGTGACCAAAACTTTATTAGTTTACCCAAACCAAAAAAGAACCCAACCAAACCCAAGTGATCTTAACAAACGTTAAGATCAGTAACAATACAGAGTTATCATCAACTACTGATTAACACAATCAGTTGTTGATGATGAATAGAAAGAATCAATAACAAACACTTACAGAAAACGTTTAACCTAATACAAAAAACCCTAAACGAATGAGAGAGACTGATCAATAATGAATGAAGACAACGATTATATATGAGCTCCAGAAGCTTCTGCCCACTTGTGTTCGAAACATAATCTCCACCATAGGATCAAATAGATCTCAGCCATCCATAAAGAGCAGAGCCCAACAAACTGAGCCCAACATCATATTTAGCCCAAATGCACAAACATAAGCCCAGACTTTATTATGAGTATTACGAGCCCAATAAGCAACCTGCCCACATAACTTAAACACATGTTTAATACAAATCAAATTATAAACATACACAACATATTTTAACATCCCCCCTTAATTTGATTTGCTAAACATGTTAGTTAATCCAAGCTTATTACACAACAGTTCATGTTGTGAACCATACAACCCTTTTGTTAATATATCAGCAGTTTGCTGATCTGAAGTAACCTTTACAACTTGCACAAAACCACTACTCACTTTCTCTCTTAGAAAGTGCAAATCCAGCTCAAAATGTTTCGTCTTTTCATGAAAGACTGGATTCTCAGCAATGGAAATTGCTGACTTGCTATCACTGAACAATTTCAAAGGCAAACTAAACTTCACACCCAACTCACCAAGTAAATTGGACAACCATACCAACTCACAAGTAGTTGTACACAAGGCCCTAAATTCTTCCTCATCAGAAGACCTCGACACAGTACTTTGTTTTTTACTTTTCCAAGAGACAAGGTTGGAACCCAGGAAAACACAGTATCCAGTAACAGATTTCCTGGTTTCCAAACACTTTGCCCAGTCAGCATCAGCATATGCTGACAACTCAAACCTATCACTCTTCTTAAACAACAACCCCTTTCCTTGAGAAGTTTTTAAGTATCTTAATAACCTGAGAGCTATATGTAAAGTAACTTCAGTTGGTTTATGCATAAACTGACTTAAGAACTGAACAGCATAGCTTATATCAGGTCTTGTAAGTGATAAGTAAATCAACTTACCTATTAACTTTTGAAAACCAGTTATATCCTGTAAAAACTTCTCAGACTTATTCTTTTCCATAGACAAAATGTAATTTTGTTCTATGGGAACACTAACCGGTTTACATCCCAAGTAACCAAATTCACTTAATAAATCAAGACAATACTTTCTTTGATTTAAACAAATTCCTGCTTCTGAATACAGTACTTCTATTCCCAGGAAATATTTTAATTTTCCTAAATCTTTTATTTGAAAATTTTCTTTCAAAAGAGATTTAACTTTACCAATTTAAGACTCACTATTTCCTGTCACAACTATATCATCAACATAGACTAACAAAACTATAAACACACCATTTTCAGACTTTACAAACATAGAGTAATCACATATACTCTGTACAAACCCTATGTTTATAAGAACATCAACAAGTTTCTCATTCCACTTACGAGGAGCTTGTTTTAATCCATACAAGGATTTGACCAACTTACAAACTTTAGTCTCATTTCCTGAGGAATATCCTTCAGGAAGTGTCATATAAACATCTTCACTAATTGACCCATACAGAAATGCATTATTTATATCAAGTTGAAATAAAGACCACTCATTTTGAACAGCAAGACTTATAACAGACCTCACAGTGACCATTTTCACAACAGGTGAAAAAGTCTCTCCAAAGTCTATACCCTCTCTTTGGTTGTAGCCTTTGGCTACTAACCTAGCTTTATACCTATCTATTTCACCACTGGATTTATACTTGATTTTATACACCCACTTACACCCAATAGCCTTCCTATTAGGTGGTAAGTCAGTGATAACCCAAGTATTATTCCTATACAATGACTCCATCTCACTATTCATTGCTTCAATCCATTTAGGATTCTTAGAAGCCTCATAGTAAGATGTGGGTTTCAAACACCTTATTAATATTAGAAACAAAACACAAATTTTCAACAGACAAGTTAGAATAATTCACAGTCTTATCTATACCATATTTGACCTTATCATCTAACACATAATCATTGAATCTTTTTGGTAACACAGACTGCCTAGTGGACTGCCTAACAGACTCAATTTTATTTCCCTCAGGAGTTGTAGTCTCAACATTTGACTCTTCTAATCCTAGAGAGTTAGTCCCTCTACCTACTGAACTGCTAGGTGGCTGATCACAAGTATGATCTACCTCACTAGCTGTCCTAGGAGAGTCATCTAACTGTCCCCCAGGAGAAAGGTCATGAGTTCTACCTGGTCCCCCTTCATCATGGGAAGACAGTTACCACTATCATTGTAGTCATTTACAGAACTTTTATTTCAAAATTATCAAAAAAATTTAAATGATCTAAATTGTTAAAAACAGACTCTTTAAATTCAGTTTTAAAAGGAAATATATTTTCATAAAATTTTACATCTCTAGAAAATTCTATCTCCTTTGTATCAAGACTTAAAATTTTATATCCCTTTTTTAAAAATGAATAACCAATTAAAACACATTTATTTGCACGACTAAACAACTTATCAGGATTATTAAAAACAGTTTTAAAACATAAACAACCAAAGTTCTTTAAATGACTAAGTTCGGGGGGGAACCCATATATCATTTCATAGGGACTCTTACCAGCTAACACAGAAGATGGAACCTGTTTATAAGATATGAAGCAGTGAGAATGCAATCAGACCAGAACCTAAGTGGAACACCACTTTGGAATAGTAAAGCCCTAGCTGTGTTTAAAAGATGTCTATGTTTTCTCTCCACAACTCCATTTTGTTGTGGAGTATAGACACAAGAAGTTTGATGTAGTATACCTTTTTTATTACAGAATTCTGTCATTTGTTTATTAACAAATTCAAACCCATTATCACTTCTAAACATTTTAACTTGTTTTGAGAACTGATTTTTAACTAACTCACAAAAGTTTACAATATTTTCAAACACTTCTCCTTTTCCTTTTAAAAGATATACCCAAACAGATCTAGAATAGTCATCTACAACTGTCAAAAAATATTTATACCTTCTCTACTAGTGACCTTGTAAGGTCCCCACACATCTAAATGTATTAACTCTCCTACATTCTTAGTTTTATGATCACTTAAAGGAAAAGGGACCCTAACTTGTTTTGCCTTATGACAAACTTCACAAGGTTGTGATTCAGACCCATTTATATTAAGAGTTTCTTTTAACACAGCTAGTACTTGACTGGATGGATGTCCAAGTCTACTATGCCAAAGACTATGTTCACCACTACTATTAAAACAAACAGTATTAAAACTCACTTTATCTCCTACAAAGTATAAACCATCCTGCTGTCTACCAGTCACCAGGACTCTCTTGAGTTGGAATCCTGGACAGAACATGAATGCTCATTAAACAGAACATCCAGTTTATTATCCTTAGACAGCTTATGCACAGAAACAAGATTCACACAATAATCAGGTATATAAAACACATCAGTTAAGACAACTCCATCAGCTAATTTTATATCACCTATCTTTGTTACTCTTGCATTAGTGCCATTAGGGTGTTTTACTTCCATATTATAACTTGTGACATCAACACAATTAACCATATGTTTATCACTACCTACCATGTGTTGATTAGCACCAGAATCCATAATCCATCCAAGGAGTAAAGCATATTTTAGAGCACTAGAACAGCTAGAAAAATTTTCAAACATACTAGACAACTTTGCTAAAACAGACATACTAGAAAATCCATTCACTAAAACAGACTCACCTCCAACATTAGAACTTTGTGAATCACCTCCTGGTTTTTCACTGATTAAGCTCATCAGCTTTGAAATCTGTTCAGATGTAAAAGGTGAACCTGAACTAGAAACATTTGCACAAACATTGTTATTAGAACCACTAGGTCTAGAGTTGTTGAAACTGTTGTTATTTCCTCTGTTAAACTGACCACCAGGGCCTTTCTAACATTAGGAGGATAACCAACAATTTCAAAACACCTTTCTATGGTGTGCCCAACTCTATTACAATGTGTGCACTTCAAATTAGGATTAGGTCCTCTATTGTTATTATTACTGTTATTCACATTATTACTATTAGACCTCCTCCTATTATCCACAGAACCAGATTTAGCAACAAAAGAAACATTAGACCCTTTTGACCCACTGCTAGCACCTCTATGAGATTCCTCTCTAGAGACAATAGCAAAGGCTGTCTTTACAGAGGGCAGTGGATCACTGGTCAACAAAGTGGTCCTAACAGGTTGATATATATCATCAAGTCCCATTAAGAGTTGCATGAGTTTAATAAGAGAATTAAAATCATTGAATTCTTTTGAGGCTTGACAAATACACATAGGCAGTTGAACTAAGGAATCAAACTGCTTCCACATAGTATTCAACTTGTGATAATACTCTGCAACAGAACTACCATTCTGAGACAGACTATTAATCTTTTGATGCAAGTTGAACATAACACATCCATCAACCCTATCATATGTTTCTTTAAGATCAATCCACACATCTCTAGCAAATTTAGAAAAACTTGACCAAGATACAACTCTTCACATACAGAATTAATCAACCAAGACAAGACAACTGAATTACACCTATCCCACTGATTAGCAAGAACATCATCATCAACAGATTTAACACAAGTACCATCTATGAATCCCATTTTATTTTTAGCTTGTAAAGCAAGTTTCATAGAATTAGACCACACAGAATAGTTCTCAGTTCCTTTTAGTTTAATACTAATAATGGTCAGACTTGAGGTGTCACTTGGATGAAGGTACAAGGGATCACTTATATCCAGTTTGCTAACCAAAGTTTGATCAGAACCTGGATTAGCACCCCCTCCACCTCCTCCAGCAGGGTTAACAACATCACCCATGTTCAAACAAACAAAAGATGCTCACACAAACAACAAAATCAACCACAATACAATCAATCCTAGAAGGACGAAGCTGAGTCAGTGTACAGATAGTGGACTCGTCACTCAATGGTGTCCACCCAGCTCTTAACTCAGGAGCCTTTTTATTAACTACTAATATATATATATATAGGGTTGGGTTAAATTAAAAACCCTCACGAGTTGTGAAAACCCTATGTAAAAACATTTTTTTTTCCTGATTTTTCAGAATAGCTTTTATATTCAATTTTATTAGTTTTGGCCCAAAAAAATCAAAAAAGCGCCGAGTAGATTATTTGTTACACATATGTGTTACGTAATTTTTTTTATGTGTAACAACAAAAAAATCTATGTAACATTTGTGTTACGTAATTTTTTAAAAAAAAAATCTATTCGGCGCTTTTTTGATTTTTTTGGGCCGAAACTCATACAATTAAGTATACAAGCTATTCTAAAAAAATTAGAAAAAACAATGTTGTTACATAGGGTTTTCACGGGTTTTCACAACTCAAGAGGGTTTTCACAGGATACTTAGCCTATATATATATATATATATATATATATATATATATATATATAGTATGTATATATATAACAACAAACACTTAACCAGTAAATGAACCAAGAACAAGAACAAACAGATCAACAAACAAGACACCAAGTAGAAGTAGTTTGGCCAATACCGGTCCACCCTAACCCGGTCAGTGCCTCTAGACACAACAACAGACAAAAAATAAAAGAGTATGGAACGATCTCACCAGAAACTCGTAGTCTGTAACCTTCACTTAGGGTTTACACGACCAGAGAGCAAGCAGCACAGCTATCCAAGCCCACAACCACGTACCAGAATCAAGATCCAGAGCCACCAGCCAACAATGGTTGACAATAAACCCTAGATCTACAAAAATAATAAGATCCAAGTAATAGACAAGATCTACAGAGATCAGATCTATTACAATCAAACACAACGAAGAACAAGACCTATAAACAAGGTCAGATCCTTCAACTAAAAACAACAGTCTGTTAAAACTTATTAACAGATCTTTAGGACAAGAACCAGATCTACAGCCAGATCAGATCCTTGACCTATTACAGCGGAAAACAACAAAGAAAAAAACCAAGATCAAGAGCCTAAGGCTCTGATACCATGTAGAAAATGTTGATTCTAATACACACACGACTGGAATCTCTCTCAAACAACCAAACAAACTCAAACATACAAACCAAACATATCAGAAGAAAGAAGTAGCGACAAAACGGTGACCAAAACTTTATTAGTTTACCCAAACCAAAAAAGAACCCAACCAAACCCAAGTGATCTTAACAAACGTTAAGATCAGTAACAATACAGAGTTATCATCAACTACTGATTAACACAATCAGTTGTTGATGATGAATAGAAAGAATCAATAACAAACACTTACAGAAAACGTTTAACCTAATACAAAAAACCCTAAACGAATGAGAGAGACTGATCAATAATGAATGAAGACAACGATTATATATGAGCTCCAGAAGCTTCTGCCCACTTGTGTTCGAAACATAATCTCCACCATAGGATCAAATAGATCTCAGCCATCCATAAAGAGCAGAGCCCAACAAACTGAGCCCAACATCATATTTAGCCCAAATGCACAAACATAAGCCCAGACTTTATTATGAGTATTACGAGCCCAATAAGCAACCTGCCCACATAACTTAAACACATGTTTAATACAAATCAAATTATAAACATACACAACATATTTTAACATCCCCCCTTAATTTGATTTGCTAAACATGTTAGTTAATCCAAGCTTATTACACAACAGTTCATGTTGTGAACCATACAACCCTTTTGTTAATATATCAGCAGTTTGCTGATCTGAAGTAACCTTTACAACTTGCACAAAACCACTACTCACTTTCTCTCTTAGAAAGTGCAAATCCAGCTCAAAATGTTTCGTCTTTTCATGAAAGACTGGATTCTCAGCAATGGAAATTGCTGACTTGCTATCACTGAACAATTTCAAAGGCAAACTAAACTTCACACCCAACTCACCAAGTAAATTGGACAACCATACCAACTCACAAGTAGTTGTACACAAGGCCCTAAATTCTTCCTCATCAGAAGACCTCGACACAGTACTTTGTTTTTTACTTTTCCAAGAGACAAGGTTGGAACCCAGGAAAACACAGTATCCAGTAACAGATTTCCTGGTTTCCAAACACTTTGCCCAGTCAGCATCAGCATATGCTGACAACTCAAACCTATCACTCTTCTTAAACAACAACCCCTTTCCTTGAGAAGTTTTTAAGTATCTTAATAACCTGAGAGCTATATGTAAAGTAACTTCAGTTGGTTTATGCATAAACTGACTTAAGAACTGAACAGCATAGCTTATATCAGGTCTTGTAAGTGATAAGTAAATCAACTTACCTATTAACTTTTGAAAACCAGTTATATCCTGTAAAAACTTCTCAGACTTATTCTTTTCCATAGACAAAATGTAATTTTGTTCTATGGGAACACTAACCGGTTTACATCCCAAGTAACCAAATTCCCTTAATAAATCAAGACAATACTTTCTTTGATTTAAACAAATTCCTGCTTCTGAATACAGTACTTCTATTCCCAGGAAATATTTTAATTTTCCTAATACAAAAAACCCTAAACGAATGAGAGAGACTGATCAATAATGAATGAAGACAACGATTATATATGAGCTCCAGAAGCTTCTGCCCACTTGTGTTCGAAACATAATCTCCACCATAGGATCAAATAGATCTCAGCCATCCATAAAGAGCAGAGCCCAACAAACTGAGCCCAACATCATATTTAGCCCAAATGCACAAACATAAGCCCAGACTTTATTATGAGTATTACGAGCCCAATAAGCAACCTGCCCACATAACTTAAACACATGTTTAATACAAATCAAATTATAAACATACACAACATATTTTAACAGGGTTCAAATTTTTGCAAGTGCAAAATGAGATGAAATTAAGGTGTAATAAAATTTGTCGTTCAAAAAAAATGCACGGCGTTGTTTGATAACTACAACGCTTATTGAACTAGTTGGCAGTCGTTTCACTGGTCAACCAGTTGGATTGGTGTAATTAAAAAGGAAAAATCACCAAATTAACCATTGACCAACAAATATATATTCTTTTGTGTGTATACAACTAGCTGAAAACTAAATATATAATGCTATATCTTTTGGTGTAGATTTACAATGTTAGCAACAAATATGAAGTATGAAATTAGGGTATTAAGTTTCATACATCATCTGACATCACATTTTGGAGATATGATATTATATTCTGGAGTATGTGACAGCGTGCTATTGATGTGTGATGTGGGCCATGGTGTATGCTTTCTAATTAAGGAGTATGATTATTAATTATCATGAAATTGACAAAGTAGTGAGTTTGCGGAATAGAAATGAATCATTAAATGAGATATTGAAAGCAAAAATACCAATGAAGGCAATTCAAAAGTAGTCAATAGCACCGGTTATGTAGAATACTCCCTTTCCTACCTGAGTTAGGATAACAATGATGAGAAAGAAACATCATAACCAAGCGTCTGATCTACTCAGTTGCACAGAGAAACATGACAGAAGAGAACCATATACAAAATCACCAAAATTGTGAATGCAAACAAATGCGGATGTGGTCCTAGTTCCTACCATTCCAAAAAACTGAAGAGGGATGTAAGGTTACAAGTGCTACTGAAAATAACAATGATAACTTGAATAATATAATCGATTTTAGTCACAAACTGCTTTGTATAAACGGATTAGTTTATGAGTCTATATATATTATAGGGTGAGGTTCCCGTACAAAGACCATATTTCGTGAGAAGTGTGAGAAAGGTTAAAAATTGATATGTAGGCATCATTTTTTGAACTTAGTCATGATGTTTTGCATTATTTTGCCTATAAAAACACCAAACATAACAATTAAAAAACCAAAAACAATATATTTTAGGCTTAAAACTTAAAGCACCATGATAAGAACATTAAGCAGTGTGTTTTAAGTGTTAAATAGTGTGTTTTAGCTGTTTTTTAAATTAATGACTATAATACATTGCATTGTGTTTTAGATTGTAATGTTTGGTGTTTTTCAAGTTAAAACAACCTAAATCATCATTCCTAAATTCAAACATGATGCCTACATGCCAATTCTTAATCCTTCTCACACTTCTCACGAAATATGTTCTTTGTACAGGAACCTAAACCTATATAATTATATTCAAATATATTTATGTGTGGTGATTGAAAAGTAACAAGTGGCGTTTTTATAATTCTGAATTTTTCAAGGGGTATTTTGGTCATTTGGGGATGGCCTGATGGTAATTACGGGTTTTTTGGACGGGTTATTTAAACTCTCTTTCTCTTGTAACACCCCAACCGTTGGCGGAAACATCGAGGTGTCACGTAGTGACGATTGTTCAATAGCTCATGGACTAAAAGTGTAAATGTTGATACATTGATTAAATAGTTTATTTATTATATTGAAAGAAATACAACGATTCTAAATGGCAACTAACTGAAATACAATAAATCAAAATCTAAATATAAATCCGAAAGCTTTAAGAATGCATCTCAAAATAACCTGAAACATGTACAAAAATTATTTTGTCAATACAAAAATTGTATTGGTGAGCATACCCTGTTTTGAATACATATAGTAGAAAAAAGAGTTTAGCAATTCATGTGTTGTATACCGTTTGCAATATGTAATAAGTAGTATCAGTCAAAATCAACCCTATGAAAGGAAAGGAAAGGAAATATATATAGTATGCGCTAGTAGTAATGTAATACATAGCAATGACAAGGACTCTCAACAGAGTCACAAGGGTATATACCATAGTACTATTCATTGAAATGCCAGGCCGCCCAGCGGTTAATGATTTTGACAAGTCATAGACACACACAAGTAACATAAGCAAACACACATGAGAATTGCATTTAATGAAAGGAAAGCATTTAGTCATAGTGTACATGAGTAGCCCAAAAGAGTAAAACATGAACTAAGCGGTCATGAGCTAAGTAATTGGAATTCCGAGGAATTCAACCTATAACGTAATAG
Organism: Ambrosia x helenae; assembly: GCA_030844895.1. NCBI lineage: Eukaryota > Viridiplantae > Streptophyta > Magnoliopsida > Asterales > Asteraceae > Ambrosia > Ambrosia x helenae. The sequence continues at coordinate 161,979 of JAUTDX010000295.1, read as the reverse complement.
AGTACTAGTAAGGGAAAAGTCTAAGAGTCTAAGGTAGCTAGGGTCTAAGGCATTAGGGTTTGGTAAGTCAATTTGGGGAATTAGAGTTTTTTTTATGATAAGTCGAATTAATATAAAAAGTTGTGTATTAAAAATAATATACCAAAGTGTGTAAATGTGTTTTAGGTAATATAATTATTACCAATTGAATATTTAGGTAACAATATGTCATGAATAATTAAGGCAAAATAATTTAGTTAATTACTTTAACTAATTATTGTCAATAAATACGATAATCATAAATATTTAAATAATAATAATGAGTTACACAATGATCCAAACAAATGAGAATTTAGATTTTCAAAAGTAACAACTTCTCTGTTTTATAAGAAAAATATTTATAAAATATATGTTAAATAGTGTAAATAAATAAATGTTTAATTATGTCTAATTAAACATAAATAGGTCTAAATATACAAGGCATGACCCAAAAATGTTATTTTTATAGAAAATGGATGCTTCCTGCTGTAATTTAATGAAAATAAATTTTCCCATAATTTTATAAACTTATTTATATTTAAAACTGATTTAATGAGATTAAATCGTGTTTAAACGATTAAAAATAGGAAAATTAATAAAAAATAAATGTTTTCTGAACAAATAATTTTTATTTCAGTTCATGATTATGAGAAATAATTTCCCAAAAAGTTTGAGATTAAAATCATTAAAAATGAATTTTTAATCAATTAAATATGATTAAAAAAATTAAATCAATAAAAATATAAAAATAAGACATTTTCCAGAAAATAAAAGTAGGATAATTTTCTATGAGGTGTCAAGAACCTACACCTAAATTTTCATAATTTTTGGATAAAAATTGAATTTATTATGAATATTTTAAATATATCAAGGAATTTATATATATAAATATTATATATATAATCAGACTAAGAAAATTAAATGATCAACCCGGTTGACTGGAGACTTGAACCCGAGTCGTTTGAGTACAAACACACGCACTCAACCACTGCACTACAATAGTAATATGTTGAAGAGTTAAGAGAATAATTACATAAGAATATTAACAACTAGTTCATCTTCTTTCCCAAATCCCCTAAGAACCTTAACCCTAACTCCAACCAAAATCTATTAACCCGATTTACATACGAATAACGTTCGGGAATAAGGGGCAAATGTTCAGAAGGTCTCGAAAAGGTAACAAGAATTACTTACAATGTCACGTTTTTGAGATCGAAATGGATGAACAAGGCCGAGACTTGTGAGTTCGATTTAGAAACTTTCTGGTAACGATTTTAGGTAGTTTTTCGTGGGTTTGTGAAGTATAAACGTGCAGAAAAAAATTGGAACAAACTATTTATAAAAAGAACGATTAAAGGTCGAGTTATTCGCGTTTTAAAACTTCCGGCGGTTACACTATAAAACCCGATTTTAATTCCACTAATTAACTTGTTATTACTCGATTAAATGATGGGGAAATGAAGAGACGAGGTGGAGAAACTTAAACCCGGCATTTAAATGGGTTTTAAATTGCATTATTGAAGGATTTATGCTTCGCCGGAGAGTTTGATCGCCGGCCGAATCAACCGCCGGAAAACCGATCAAGAGGAAAAAAATCAGGTTGTTTTAAAAGTTTTGTATATTGGCAAAATTGGTCCCTCAGGTTTTAACTAAGTTAGTTTTATCCTAATTTAGTTAGTTTTCTCTTTATAAAACTTAACCAAATTAACTAAGTTTAACTTAAAACTTTTATAAAACTTGAAATTTTTATAATATCCATTCCGGATACACATTTGATAATAACGTATACCCGATTCATAATAAATATTAATGATAAACTTTTAGTTTACTCTAAAATAAATTTTGAAAACGACGAAACTTATAGGGACTATAGTGGAAATATTTGAAGGGCTATTATTGTCAATCGGACGAAAGATGAGGGTGACGGGTGTCACATCTCTCTTCCCTCTTGCACTCGTTGTCTTCGTCGTCTCTTTCTCTCTCTCTCTCTCTCTCTCTCTCTACTGATTGCCTCTGCATGTTGGTTGGGCCCATCCAATGCAAGATGTTGGTGTTGGTTGAGGTTGATATTGTGGTGTTGATGTGTTGTGTTGTTTTCTTGAATTGTCTCAAGGTATGTGTTTGAGCTGTTGTTTTGTTTTGAAGTAGGTGTTTGTTGTGATGTGGTGGTACGTGGTAGATGGTCGAGCGGTGATGTGTGTTGTTGTTTGATTTGAAATGTATGTCGTCTATGGTTGTTATGATGTGGTGCTGTGTGTGGTGAATGGCGACGGTTAGGTCATCCATATACGCTGCAAGTATCCTTCTCAAGCTGCCTTGGATGGCATGTTGGTGGATGTTGTGATGTTGTGGTTGTCGTATGTAGTGGATTTGTTGTTGTCACTGTGTTATTTTTGCAATTGGTTGTTGTTGGGTGTTTTTGCCACCGCCAAAACCACTGGTGTACAATGATGTCTGCAATGTGTTGTTGGATGTTTTCACACAGTCCAAAGGATGGTTGTGGCGTGCTATTGTTGGGTGTTATGTCATCCATATGTGCCGCTTGTGTGTTGCGAGGCTTTGCAGCGTTTTCACTGTGTTGTTGTTTGATGTGTTCCCATAAGGAAAAACAACCACTATATTATGGTGTTGGTTGGTGTTGCATCGTTCATTTGTCATTGATGTTTGCCTCTTACCGCCGCCTTTGGTAGTGTGTTTATATCTTGACGATGATTGTATTACATTACCTTACATTACACTACAAATTAACATTATCGTTGTGTTGGTTGGTGTTGTGTCGTCCATATCCGTTGTCGGTTGCCTCTTAAGCCCGCCTTTGGTGGCTTGTTTATATCTTAACGTTGATTTCATTACCTTACCTTACATTACATTACACTAAAAATTAACATTATCGTTACGACTACAATTACTATTACAATTACCAATGCATTTATACATGTGGTGATTGGACGATAACGGATGCCGTTTTTTCTAATTCATGGATGCTTAAAGTTTTTCCTGATATGTTAATTTTCCCTCATATGCCTCCATTTTTTTTGTATGGCTGTGAGAGTTTACTCGTTTTACGCGAGGCTAGATATTGTCTCATATTTGCGATGTCAAGGTGGAAAGCGGTCTGAGTTGATTTTCAGCCACTTACACCCATTGTCCTCGCATATTTGAATAAGTGGTTGGTATGGATGTCGCTTTGGCATAGTGGGGTTCAAAAATGCTGCTTTGGTTCGTGCAACCTGCCCTGCGGTCAGAGGGGTATTGCTTGCTTGACTCTAAGCCTTTCTTGTGTATTGATTTGTTTGTTAGGTTTTGCAAGATTTTCCCTGAATACATGGATTTTATCTGTTTACTGTTTTGTGCCCTTTAAAATTTGTTTGTCGGGTGTTAATAAATTTTTAATTTTTGGTTAATATGTGTTCACCACCCATTTTGGGACTTTCCGGGAAATGATGAACACTTTTTGTTGCGCTTTTCTCGGTTTCCAAACGATCAAAGACGTCCATGGACAACTAAAAAGAGTTTGTTGATGTTATGTTTTTTGGGAAAAAAAGCTACATTCTAATGGAAGCCATTGGTCTAAGCATGTTAGTACTGTTTTTGGTGTTTTAGGGGCGATGATGATTTTTTCATGAGCCTGTTTTTTGAGCCATCGAAAAAAAAAACTTAATGACTTTGATATGGTGCAACAACAATAAATTAAGTTGTCGTTGAATAAGAACGCAAAAACAATGATGAGTTGCAGGAGCTTCGTAAAGAGTTGTGTAAGGTTAGTTTGTTTTACTATTTTTAAATTATTTATTCTTCCTTTGCTATTATGTGTTTTAATCTGACTTCTTTAAGTGTTCATTTGTTTTGCATGTTTAGAGATTAGCGAGTATAATCCAAGTGGAGCTATGTGACGGCTGCGTTTTTTAACTTTAATTGCTTGATCAAACATTAATAGTTAAAGAACGCACATCCTACAATAACAATAATTCGAGTGGAGCATATGTGACATCCGCGCTTAAAAGACGATAATCCGAGTGGAGCATATGTGACGACCTCAGCATATAACTACTCTGACGACAAAATAATCATACTTAAGGAAGATGGCATTATAGGCGAATCATGTGACTGGGTTTCACCTGTGATACATTAACAGTTTCAGTTTGTAAGAATCGACTATGACACTACCTATGGCTACGATAGTTTGTAGGCGTTTTTAGGTCACATTGTCTGGAATTAGTATTGTGTTAGTAGTCACTTTATTCTTAGAGGTTGTATATATTGCAAATTCAAATGTAAATGCTTTTTAATTTGAGGGTATATGCAAGTGATTTTGATTCAAAATTTTTGTGTAACATACCATGGTTGTATTTCAATATAAAAATTGGTATTCCATCGTATTTAAGGAGAGCATAAAGACATATCACACATCGCGCAACGCACGCCCATTAATACGACTAGTTTTAATTAATAATGTGACGTTAATTGTTTTTTTTTCAAGTTTCTTCTTTTAAATTATGATTTTTAATATACTAGTTTTTTTAAACGGCAAATATTACATCTCCTATACGAATACATTAATAATTCTAAATTACAACACATTTGCCAATGATTGAATCTTAGACATCTTTTCTGAAAGACATATGACTCTACTAAATAAGCTAGGCCCAAGTTCGCTTAATATACCACGTAAGAAAATAAATAATACTATTCACCAACATTACGGTAAAGCTAGCAATAGCATGGCTTTAAGTGGCTACTAGCATGAGAGATGAGACCCACTTCTTTGACTCTTGCCAACAGAAACAACTTTTGGTTTTTAATTTGTCGGTTCTTTAATAAAGTTAATAATAGGCATGTGAATAATAACAATAGAATATAATAGTTCTTTAGGATTTACAACGGCAAAACATACCCTCCCTAAAGATGGGAAAAGACGAATTTATCGAGTATCTTAAATCTTTATTTCGAATATGGGATAAATATAAAACATAGATAAAATAGTCACGAATTTGGATTTTTTTTTTTCTGGTGATGGAGGCTCAATAATAGAAGACCTATGGCTGAAAGGTCATGGGTTCGATTTTTTAGAGCGTCGGGTTTTACCGATTATTCCATTGTCGTGCTTTCGAGCCGGTGGGTGGTCGGGTTTTCACCGGAACTGATGGCTGGTAGGCTAGGAGCTCCGTCCGTCTGGGTAAAGGCCAGCTAGGGCTCCTTTGACCATTTGGAGCCGCGTACGAAGTACCCGGCTTCTTCTTAAGTTGTACGCTAAAAAAACATGGGTTACATAGTCACAGATTTAGAATCTTTATTGACGGTGTCTATAAAGTTTCGGTTTTCGAATGTCCAATAATCTTTCACTTATATCATTTTAAAGTAACTTATGAGGGTAATTGTCTTAAACAACGAATGTGAATGTGAAAGCTGAGAGTGCCAATGAAATTGAGATAAATATTGAACATAAATAAAATACATGCCTTAAACAACGAAGTGAAAGTTAAAAGTGTAAGTGAAATTGGGATAAATATTGAACATAGATAAAATACATGTCTTAAATTACAATGAATGTGAAAGTTAAGGGTGTCAATGAAATTGGGATAAATATTGAACAAAGATAAAATACACTAGTGTCATCATGTTAATTATCTGATACTCCATCATTTATTTCATTTTAAAATAATTTGATCGAATGGAATTGTCGAGTGTCATTAATCTGTTACCAGTATAAATTATTACTGACGAATGAATTATAATTTGTTCATAAACTTGTGAGTTTTGAGAAAAAAAAAAAAAGAAGGTCGTAGACTTTAATATAGAAAATATGTGCTGAAATAGTTTTAGTCTAAAAAGGTATATTGTTTCTCATCTATTAGAAACGAGATATATAAATATGGACCATTTCTAACATCTATTAAAATTTATCATTCATATAAAATTGATTTTTATTAGAAACGAGATATATAAATATGGACTCGTGTCTCGTGGTAAATGTATATTGAGGATTAGGTAATGTAGGATAGAAATTATAAGAATTAAATTAAAACAAAAATGAAGCATATTATAAAATATGACATGAATTTCAAGAAGTTGTCCGATTAAAACAAAAATGAAGCATATTAGAAACGAGGGTGTTCGGGATTTTGAATCTGATTTTTAGATTATTGTGTTTTGAAAACGCAAATAATCAGTTTTTAGTGTTTGGGGTGGCGTTTTAAAAACACAGATAATCAATTTTTTAGGCTACCAAAACGTAATAATTTATAAGCAGCTCTACCCTTGCTTTTTCAAAACGCACAATCTGTTTTGAATAATCAAACACAAACACCCTGTTACTTTCTGAACAAAAATTACATTGAAACATCAACCAACTAAAAATAATATGTTCAGAGTTTTGGGAGGGTTGTGGCCTTTGGTGTCCGGACATATTGTAAAACCTGGGGTTGGTTCGGATCTCAATAAGGAGATTTTTTATGTCCCCCAAAGACAGTATACAGCTGTTGGAACACTTTGTGACCAGTTGATATATCCTCTTACCTCAGATCAAGAAGTTGAACCCCTCACTCACAATGAAATGCTCGAGCGAGGGTGTTTGGGATTTGAGTTTGGAAATGCAAAAGTGTTTTTGGTCAAAAGTGCTTATTGGCTTATGACTTTTTGAAAAAGAGTTTAAAAAAAGTGTTTGGATTAACTTTTGAAATGAGAAACGTCAAAAAGTCAATAGATTATTATTTTTTAAGTGTTTCGCTTAACTTATTGTGAATATTGGTTGTATGGGTGGTAGATTTGTAATTTTTTCCAAAAGTCAAAAGCCAAAAGCTAAAAGCCAGGATTTCTAGCTTTTTAAAAACATTTTTTCCACCCTTAAAAACTAAAAGCTAAAAGTCAAAATAGAAAGTGTTTTTAGGTTACACAAACAACTTATTGACTTATTGGCTTTTCCAAAAAGCCAATAAGTCAATAAGTTGTTTTCAAACTCAATCCCAAACACCCTCAAAAAAATGTTACAATTCTTGGGGGACAACAAAGATTAGAGATGGCGAGGCTTTTCTATCACAAACCAAGGTTTGCAATTCTTGACGAAGAGAGAGAGAGAGTAGACAGAAGTTAGATGGGGAAGAAGATAACTTTGCCCCTGATTTGACCAAATTGCCCCTAACTTAACTTCAAAAGGTTAATTGGATTAAGTCATTTGACTGTTTTGACCTATTTTCTTAAAAGTCAGGGACTGTTCAAGCAATTTTTAAAAGATTAGGCTGGAGTGGCAAATTGAACCAAACCACATGGACGGTTTTAGTAATTTACTCTAAATGATATGATAGATGCATTCATAGTCCAAAAATAAAACCAAAAAAATCCACACCCCTATCTATTGTTGTAGAAAATTTTCCTAAAATAATACGCAGTACAAAATTAAACGGACCTTCAAAATCGGACACGTATTATTTACATGTCCTAAAGAATATTATTGCATTCATTTTAGAATAATTTAGATTAACTGGTATGCAACATGTAAAATTTTGACAGTTGGTAACAAATGAATTTTTCAAGAAAAACCCTAATCCTCCGAAAAGATAGGAGGTGATCGGCGGCGAAGGGAAGGCTTTTGATTCACGTTAGCATGGCGTGTAGGGAACGATACAAGATTGATACTTGGTACGATGCACCGGTTAGAAAAGGCAGAAGATCGGATCAAGGAGAGAGGTCGTTTCAGAAAGAAGACAACGTGACAAAGTTCTTTGTTTCTAATCTTCCGAATGGATGTTCGTCTACGGATCTGGTCGCTGTGTTTAAAGGTTTTGGCACGATCAAAGGTACATATATCGCACGTAAGTTTGATAAGCTTGGTAAAAGGTTCGGGTTTGTGTCCTTTGCTAATGTTAAGGAGCCGGTTGAGTTAGAGGGTTTGATGAAGGATGTGTGGATAGGCTCTTATAAGCTCTTTGTGGTTCTTGCTCTTTTTGTGGATGGAGAGAAAGTGGTGAGGAAGGGGGAGAAGCAATGGGTTCCGATGACTAACAATCAGCAGGAGGCGGATCAGGGGCTGGGTGATAAGAAGGAGGATCAGTTGAATGAGGATGGTAATGTGGGGATTTCTAAAGGGGATGGACGATCTTTCAGGGACACTTTACTTAACATTGAGCGGCCGAAGACTGTACCGGAGATTGTGGTTCAGGGTTCAGGCGGCGGGGGATTGTTATGGGAAGGGTGCGGTGTCGTAGGGAGAGTCTCAGATTTGAAGAAGTTGTCTAAGTTACGTATTTGGTTGGATCTGCTAGGCCATACAAAGGTTGGTATTCGTTACTTGGGAGGTCTTTGGGTTGTTTTACTGTTCGATTCAAGTGTATGTATGGAAGCTTTTGTTGAGGTCATGGCTGTTTGGAGAGTTTGTTTTGATACGTTAGAAATATGGGAGGGGCAGGATATTAGAAGTGAACGTATTGCATGGCTTAAAATCTATGGGCTTCCGTTAAAGCTCTACGAGGAAGGTGTGTTCCAGAGTATTGCGAGTACTTTTGGTGAAGTCATTCAACTACCGGAGTGTGACGAAGCCACAGTTGATCTATCTTATGTCTTGGTGGGTGTTATTCGATCGACGGGGCCTAGGGTTAATGATTTGGTTTGTGTAAAGTGGAACAATGAGAAGTTCTCGGTGTTGGTTGAGGAGGAGCTGGGAGAATGGGTTCCGGAATGTATTGACGATTGTTCGGGTTACGCTGAGTCGGAGTTGAAAAGCACACGTGAAGAGGTTATGGTAGATTCAAGTGTGAATGTTGAGCCGAGTATAGATGTTGGGGCTGACGTGACTCGGGTAGAAAAGGAGACTGTCGTAGTAGAAGGTGTTGGAAACGGGGATTCGCTGAATGGTAATCAAGAGGTCCAACAGGAAAATGTGATACAGGTGGAAACTATGGAACCGATAGGGATCGATAATGACAACGTGAATGCTAGGGGTAAAAAGAGTAGAGGTTATCATAAGAAGGCGCGGGCGCAAAATCTCCGTCTCCTACCGGGCAGGAAAGGCCTAAAAAAAGAGCCAGAGAAGGAGAATATTTATTTGACATTGACAGGTTCATTTATGCCATTAGTGGCAGTGAGGCTGCCAATTCGGGGGTTGCTCCTAGTACAGAGGCTGATCAAGGTGTGGATGGTAGAGTTAGCGAACAGAATGTGGAGGAAACGGTCGTTTTTTGCAATGAAGTTAATGAAACAGTGAGATTGGCTAATGTCCTTGGTGTTGAGAAGTTTGACAATTTTGAAGCTTTAGTGAATAAGGAGGTCTTGGAAGAAGGGTTTCAACAAGTGGATCAATGAATATTATGTCTTGGAATATTAGAGGGATTGGGCAGGGAGGAAAATGGGTTTGGTGTAGAAAGCTAAAAACGGATAACGAAGTGGGTGCGATTTTGATTCAAGAGACGCAATTTAGGTCGTTGGACTCGATTAATATTGGTAATTTATGGGGTCAGTGGCCATTTGAGGTTGAATGTGTGGATGCTACGGGTAGGTCAGGGGGGTTGCTTACCATATGGAACCCGAAAGTGTTTGTTAAAGAGATGGTTGTCAAAGATAGGAATGTGCTTCTTGTTTCGGGGCATGTTAAAAGTGATGGTTCCAAGCTGACGATCGTTAATGTGTATTGTCCTAAAAAATTAGTGGATAAAAGGAGGGTGTGGGAGTTGGTGAAATCGTTGAAGGCGAGCGGGGATGGGTTATGGATAGTGGCCGAGGATTTCAATAGTGTGCGTGATCGGGATGAACGTCGGAATTCCAATTTTGACTCGGTAGATTCTTTGGCGTTTAATGAGTTTTTGGAGGAAGCCGAGTTACATGAGTTTGGTTTAAAAGGTCGGAAATTCACCTATTTAGCTAATAATAAGCTGAGTAGGATTGATAGAGTTTTTGTAGATTGGGAGTTCTATAATAAATGGCCGAATGCGGTTTACCGGGTTCTTGATCGTGATGGGTCGGATCACTTTCCGTTGCTTTTAAAGATTGGTACGAGTAACTTTGGTGCAAAACCTTTTAAGTTTTTTAACTCTTGGTTGGATCGTGATGGCTTTGATGAGGTGGTTAAGGGTGCGTTGGAGAGCTTTAATGGCACCGGGGCTCCGGATGTGGTTTTATTACAAAAATTTCGTATCTTGAGAGCTAGAATTCTTTTGTGGAAGAAAGAGGTTTGCGCAAATGAAATGGTGGAAATGGATCTCCTCAGTAAGGAGGTCAAGGAGTTGGAGTTAGCCATGGAAGGTAGAGATCTCTTGGAAGAAGAAGTTTGGGTTTTGGAGGAGGCAAAAAAACGGATAAAACAGGTGGAGTACTACAAGGTTAAAGACTTGAAACAAAAGTCTAGAGTGAATTGGGCTAGGGAGGGGGATGAGAACTCGAGATTCTTTCATGGGTCGATAAATAACAGGAGGGTATCTAATGCTATAGTTGGTTTGGATTGTGACGGGGTTTGGGTTCATGAGCCGATTGAGATAAAAAAACAGGTCTTACGGTTTTACAAGGAGAAGTTTATAGAAGAGTTTCCGTGTCGGCCGAAGCTTCGTTGTTATGATTTGAAGACTCTTAGCTCGTCGCAGGTTATGGAGATATCACGCCCTTTCTTAGAAAAAGAAGTTAAGGATGCCGTATTTCAATGTGGTAGTGGTAAAGCGCCTGGCCCGGGTGGTTTCAACTTCCGGTTTATTAAAAGGTATTGGGATCTTTTCTCTTCGGATTTTATGAGTATAGTGCAGAATTTTGCGGTTACAGGTTCCTTTAGCCGTGGAGTTTCGTCATCATTTATTACTCTTGTCCCTAAAGTTAAAGACCCGGTGAGGTTAGAGGAGTATCGCCCTATTAATTTGATTGGCGTGATAAGTAAAGTCATATCGAAGATCTTGGCGAACAGGTTGAAGCCAGTCATGGATTCTATTATTAATGAAACTCAATCGGCTTTTGTGGCGGGCAAGTATATTCTGGATAGCCCTCTCTTGATTAGTGAAGTTTTATCTTGGTCGAGGAAATCGGGGGCATAATTATTTTTGTTTAAAATTGATTTTGCTAAAGCCTATGATAATGTGAATTGGGCTTTTCTTATATCGGTCATGAGACAAATGGGCTTTCCAGAACTGTGGTGTATGTGGATAGATGGGATTCTCAAGTCGGCCCGTTCATCTGTTCTGGTGAATGGTTCCCCGACTTTTGAGTTTAATTGTGAGAAGGGTATTCGTCAGGGTGACCCGCTGTCGCCGTTCTTGTTTATTATGGTGATGGAGGCTTTCTCGGGGCTCATAAAGAAGGCATGCGACGTGGGTGCTTTCAGGGGGGTTGGGTTTGACAGTGGTGGTTTTGTGGTCTCTCATTTATTATATGCTGACGATGCTATGGTTATGGGGGAGTAGTCTGATAGTAACCTGGTATGTTTAAGACGTATCCTTCGGATTTTTCATATGTGCTCAGGGCTAAAGATTAACATTCAGAAGTCGACTTTATATGGGGTGGGCAAAGGTATAGAAGAGGTGGGTTTGAAGGCGTCCGAGTTGGGCTGCCAAACGGGGGCTACTCCGTTCTCGTATCTTGGGATAAAGGTTGGATCTAATATGAATCGTATTCTTAGCTGGGAGCCGGTGATAAATGTGGTTAAGAGTAGATTAACGCGATGGAAGTCCAAGACTTTGTCGATTGGAGGTAGATTGACTTTGATAAAGTCAGTCCTGGTTAGTCTTCCTTCGTATTATTTTTCTCTATTTGTAGCTCCTATTAGCGTCATTAATACATTGGAAGGGTTAATCAAGAAGTTCCTTTGGGGAGGTAACAATGATGGTAGAAAACTCCATTGGGTACGATGGGAGGACGTTTCTAAGCCGATAAAATATGGAGGTTTGGGTATTCGAAAATTGGGTGATTGTAACAAAGCGTTCTTGGTTAAATGGCTTTGGAGGTATAGACATGAAGGTGACGCCTTATGGCGTTGTGTAGTGGATGCGATTCACGGTTCACATAGAAGATGGGATACATATCCTCATAACGCTAGTTACAATGGTAATTGGGCTAATATTATTAAATGCGGCATTCGTCTTAAAGTGGGGAATCACAGCAGCATTGACGTCATCAGGGGTAGGGTTTGGAATGGTGCGGATATCTTATTTTGGATTGACCCGTGGATTGCTAGTGCCCCGTTAAAGCGTCTTTTTCCAGATATTTTCCGGTTGGAGGGGGATAAGTTTTGTAAAGTTCGGGATCGTCTGGTGGAAGGTGGGAACGGTCCGTATCTTAACTGGCATTGGAGGAGGCTACCAAGTGAATTCGCTGAAGTTCAACAATTGTTTCAGTGCTGCGAGCTTCTGTTCGGCCAAAGACTGGGGGTTAGTAACGACTCTTGGTTTTGGGACAATGGGTCGAGTAAAGAGTTTGCTGTTCAAGAGGTGAAGAAGTGGATAGATGGTGATCGTTATGCTCAATCGGACGCCTCTTTCAAATGGTGTAGGTGGATCCCGATTAAGTGTAACATCGTTATGTGGCGTATGATTCGTGATAGGCTCCCTACAAAGAAAGCATTGCAAAGGCGGAACATTGAATGTGGTAATATGTTGTGTAGTCTTTGTGAGGATCAGGAAGGGACGGTAGACCATCTTTTCACGGGGTGTGGTGTGGCGAGTAATGTTTGGTTTGCGATCTCGAGATGGATGAAGTTGCCGCCTTTCTTCTTCTTCTCGAGGCAGGATATTCTCTATGATACGTCTTGGCCGGTGCAGAGAAAAAGGGTGATATATGGGATGATGATCGTTACGTGTTGGAGGATTTGGAAGGCTTGAAATGAAAAGATCTTTCAAGATAACAAGCGATCGGTGGTGAACTTGGTTGCGGATATAAAAGCTATAGGTTACGTTTGGTTTACTAGTAGAAGTAAAAAGGGTGTAATGGGTTGGAAGGATTGGTAGTCTTTTGATTTTGATGTAACATAATGTAACGGTTGGGTGTTGGGTTCTCCGCCTTGGAGATTCCCGGCCTTGTTTTTTGTTGAATGAAATTAGCCTTCCAAAAAAAAGTTGTTAACAAATGATGTTCAAATGTATTTCAAATCTAGCTGAGAATTTCCATTAACCGGCCCTTAAATGGTGGTGATTATATTTGACTTTGAATTGAGGGTGTTTTCTATAACCTTTGACTTTCAATCCCGTTCACTTTTCTACCTTTCTTTTTCTTTTAGTTTTGTGGCCCATCAGTCAATAGATTTATACTTTTGGTAATCACGTTAACCATGTTATCAATTTAAACATATTAAGGTTAAGTAGATTTAATCATTTTATTTAACATAACTAATAGTTGGGGAGGTCATAATTAAAATGTTCAATTGATCACTTATTAGAGCAAGTGTAGTGGGACGTTAATGGGGCCTTAAAATCCCAAAACATCTCAGGCGTTAAATAAACTGGGATTCTATTACCCCGCGCTTCGCGACGGAGCTCTTGTTGCGTTGAGGGTTTGGTGGACGTTAAAGATCGCGCGTCGCTGTGGGAGCTCCTGTTGCGTAGAAAGTTTCGTGGACATTAAAGATAATATTAAGCGACTGTTATTCTCTCGTGGGTTTCATAAAAATACTCGCGGATAAAGGATAAAAGTTTGGTGGTCAAATTGGAAGAAAAGAAAGTACATAAGTTAGTAAGAAAGTTAGTGGCCAAAGTTGGGTGGTCAAAGTTTGAAATCCTAGAAGTTAAAAGTTTGGTGGTCAAAGTTAGAAATCCTAAAAGCTAAAAGTTTGGCGGTCAAAGTTTGGTGGTCAAATTGTAAGAAAATAAAGTACATAAGTTAGTAAGAAAGTTAGTAGCCAAAGTTGGGTGGTTAAAGTTTGAAATCCTAAAAGCTAAAAGTTTGGTGGTCAAATTTTTAAATCCTAAAAGCTAAAAGTTTGATGGTCAAAGTTTGGTGGTCAAATTAGAAGAAAATAAAGTTAATCTAAAAGTTAGTGACCAAAGTTTTAAATCCTAAAAGCTAAAAGTTTGGTGGTCTAAGTTTGGTGGTCAAATTGAAAGAAAATAAAGTTAACCTAAAAGTTGATGGCCAATATATAAATTAAAACAAAGACAATGTAGAAGTGTCTTTGTTTTAATAGATATATATAATAATAATCTTGATAACTACGTTATCAAGATTATGTCAAGTATGTTTTCATAACTGAGTTAATATATTTTGGGTGGATCTACGTAATGTTTGTGATGAAAGATGAAGATTTTATTCGAAATTTAACATATGTTCATTTATGTTCATGGACGTTCGTTTGTGTTCATGAATGTTCGTTTGTCTTCGTCTGTGCTCATCAACGTTCATTTGAGTTTGCTTGCGCTCACTTTTGTCCAATACCAAAATTAACAAACAAACACAAACGAACACAAACACTTTATTTCCTTAACAAACGAACATGAACAAAAAATATTGTTCAGTAAGTGTTAATGAAGAGTTCGTGAACACATTATAAACTTAACAAACGAACATGAACAAGGCTTTGTTCGTGTTCATTCGGTTCGTTTGTAGCCTGGTTATGGATCTCATACACAATAACACAACCATACCAATAAAAACTTACACAAAGCAAAGCTATTAATAGGGTATAAGAAAGGTGGAATGTAGGAAAACGGCACATTTATCTCTAGGGATAGAGAGAGTTGCTTCCGGTAAAACCTCCAACTTCATATGTAACCCATACACAATCCACGGTTCCATATATATCTCATACACAATATATATTATTATATTAGAGGCAGGATGAAATACAAATCTTGACCTAGAAAACGTAGAAAACCGAGTCAATCAAACTTCGATTCAAATCATTTCACTGATGCTAAAACTGGCTCATCAAACCCTAATAAAATACTTTTAAGAAAAACTAAAGTTAAATTCCATATTTGAGGAAAGCTAAACTAAATCCTCTTTTTAAGGATGTGGGAAGTTTAGGAAATGAGATATAAATTTAAGGATTTGTGATTTTTAAGTTAAATTATGGGGATGCAGATAGAAAATTAGATGTGAGCTGGGTTATCCCACGAAAAAATTGAATTGGAAAAAAGGCAGCCCAGTTTTTATCGGTCAACCATGATTGATTTTTTATTATCGGCCCAACCCAATTCACGGTCCTAACACTTCACACTTGCATGATTGATTATTTATTTATTTATTTTTTGTGATTATGGAAGTTGATTTAATTTAAAAAAAGGTATAGTAATAGCACTTTTCAAAATCAATGTTTAGGACAAAAAAAAGTTACACACTAATAGGAAGCTGCTACATACTCAGAATGTGATGTTATACACCTTAAATATGATGTCACGGGATGTATGAATCCTATACACCCTAAATATAATGTCACGGGGTGTATGAATCCTAAAACCCTTACGCTGTGTTCCCGAGTTTACTAAATGGGAGAAAAGAAAAGAAAAGAAAGGAAGGAAAGATGTGTTCCCGAGTTTCATTAAAGGAAGGAAAAAAAAGGAAACAAAATATGGTGTGTTCCCGAGTTTCATTAAAGGAAGGAAAAGAAAGGAAATGGAAGGAAAACTAGTTAAAATTCTTTAGTTTAGTTTTCCTTCCGATTTGGAAGAAAACGGAATGCAATAACATTTATCCTTTCTTTTCCTTTCCCTTACCTTCCTTCAATTCTTTTCCCTCTTTAAGTTAAGTCGGGAACACAGCATTAGCTTAAATGTAGAGATTGACATGCCACTGTTACAAACACCATAGCAAAACAACCTTCATTGTTTTTATTATTAGAAGGTAATTTCACTTATCGCTATCCAACCTCCAATGCCAAAACCTGGCATACCATGACCCAACACATCAAATAAACCTTGATTTGGAGGAAGAAGAAAAAGATTGTGGTTTTTATCTGTAGGTTTTTTTATTATATTAAATTTGCAACTTTTAGGTTTTTTTAATGTATTATTTTTTATTTTATGAAAATGCATTTTTACTTTATTTAACTTTCATATTTAATTTTATGTATTTACAAAATGTTGTTTTTATTTTATTTTATAATATATTTGATAAAAAGGAAAAAAAAAATCAAAGTTTAGTGATGAAAGGGGCACATTAATGGCTACTATCAATGATATAGTGATGATGTGATGAAATTAGATAATAATTTATCTTGGTTGAAGTTTAGTGATGAAAATACATTGGTAATGACCAAAGAGTAGACGTCCCCACAATTTGGTGTAGTGACATGGAGAAATTAAAATAAGATTTTAAGGTCATTTGGTCTAAAGTTCGAATCCGATTCAAAAGGGTTTACCGCAATGAACCTTCGGGTGACGGATTATTCCTTGAATTGGTGGCTTGGTAGATCTTAACTGCCGAATTAGTAGTCAGTCCTATTAGTGCCAACCCTGGCTGTTCAGGTGGTATTTAGTTTCCGGCTTATAAAAAAATGAGCCATAAAAATGAGAGGGTTGTGCAAACTTACGATTAAAATAAATTAAAATATAGTTAATTAAGAACTGAGCCATAAAAAAATAATTTTAATTTTCATTGTAATTTTGCCTGCTACTCAATTGAAAATAAATTAAATTAAGAACTGAGCCATAAAAAAAATAATTTTAATTTTCATTGTAATTTTGCCAACTACTCAATTGAAAGGCTATGAAACTGCCAGCAAACACAACACAACCAAACAACATCCTCAACATCATACTAAATCTTCAACACTTTCGTTACCAAACCACCATTGTTATCCTCTGCTCAATCCTTCAGGTACAAATCTTCCATCTTTTCATCAAACAAAACATTTCAATCCATACCCTTTTGTGTAAAGCCATGATCTTGATCACAATCCCTATCCTTTCAGCTATAATAAACCTGTGAAAAAGATGCAAACTTTGGCTGTATGTTCATTAAACTCTGAATCTTTTTCTCATTTAGCAAAGAAAAAGAGTAGAAATTTAAGACCTTTAAGTAGTTTTAGAGGTGGGTTTGTTTGTAGATGCTCTAAGGTTAGTTTTTATGCATATTGGAGGCTTAATAATAATAATAATAATAATTCATATGGTTCATCTGTTGTACCTTTAGCTTTAGCATATGAAGAACAAGTAGTTGTAGGTAAAACAGATTTAGATTCAGTAAATTTATCTGAACAAAAGAATGATAGTGAAAATTTAGATGATAATTTGCCTCCTGAATCAAAAAATAGTAATGGTGAAAACCGGGCGAAACGGGTCGATACGCGCGCGTTAGCGTTGAGCTTACGCGCTGCAAAAACCGCAGACGATGTGGAACTTGTGCTAGGTGAGAAAGGGGAACTTCCCCTGCAGGTTTACAGTACGATAATTCGGGCTTTTGGGAAGGAGAAAAGGGTGGATGCAGCTGTTGCTGTTGTAGAATGGTTGAAACGGGAGAGTCCAGGGCCGAATTTGTTTATATATAATAGTCTTTTGGGCGCGATTAAGCAAGGTGAAAAGTTTGATCATGTGGATAAGGTTATGAATGATATGGTTAGCAGTGGTGTATCTCCGAATGTGGTGACTTACAACACGTTGATGGGGATTTCGTTAGCTAAAGGGGACGAAACGAAGGCTCTCGAGGTTTTTGATCAGATTAAAGCGAAGGGGTTGTCTCCGTCTCCAGCTTCGTATTCTACAGCGTTGTTGGCTTACAGAAGAATGGAGGACGGGTTTGGAGCTCTCGAGTTTTATGTTGGGTTTAGAAATAGTTATAGGAACGGCGAAATTGGGAGGAACAATAAGAATGAAGATTGGGAAACCGAGGCGAAGAAGTTGGAGGACTTTGTGGTTCGAATTTGCTACCAGGTTATGCGTAGATGGCTGGTGAACAGCGAGGATTCGAACCATAAAGTGTTGAGGCTTTTAACTTGTATGGACCAGGCTTGTCTGCAAACGGGTCGGTCTGAACATGAAAAGCTTATATGGGCTTGCACCCGTGTGGATCATTACACAGTTGCTAAAGAATTGTATAACAGGTAGGAGTACGCATGGGTTGGTTTTGGGATGAACCGAACTTTTGGTTTTACGGTTTTGTTTTTATTTGGTTCTAGTAATTGTCGGTTTTCAGTTTACATTTGGGTATGAAATGTTTTGGTTTTCATCGAAAACATGACTAGAACTGAACCGTAGTTTTGGTTTTCAAAGAAAACAAAACCGAAAGTAGGGGTGTAAACGAGCCGAGCCGAGCCCGAGCCTGACTGGGCTCGGCTCGGGCTCGTTAAGGTTTTGTGAAGCTCGAGCTCGAGCTCGGCTCGGTTCGAGCCTACAATCTTGAGCTCGAGCTCGGCTCGCTAGCAAAATCCAAAGCTCGAGCTCGGCTCGGCTCGGCTCGAGGTGATTTGAGAATCTTAAACGAGCTCAAAAGCTCGGCTCGAGCTCGCAAAAGCTCGGCTATAACTTAGGCTCGCGAGCCCAATCGTTAAGGCTATAACTTAGGCTCGGGCTCGGGTTCGAGCTCTAGCTCGTTAAGGCTCGATTAGGTTCGCGAGCCCAATCGAGCTTTGTATCTAGGGCTCGAGCTCGGGCTCGATAACTAAACGAGCCATATTTCAGGCTCGGGCTCGGGCTCGTTAAGGCTCGGCTCGTTCGAGCTTTTTACCGAGCCGATCCCGAGCCGCTACGTGTCATTTACACCCCTAACCGAAAGCGTTGTTTATTAGTTTGGGTCAGTTATATCAGTTGGATTTTTTCAGTTTTGGTTTGGTTAATCAGTTTTTTGCTTTGCTCACTCTGAACTAACAGGATAAGAGAAAGCTGTTCAGAAATCAGCTTATCCGTCTGCAACCATGTGATTTGGTTACTTGGTAAAGCTAAGAAATGGTGGGCAGCTCTCGAAATATACGAAGATTTGCTCGATAAAGGACCGAAACCGAACAACATGTCGTATGAACTCATCGTTTCTCATTTCAACTTCTTGCTGACTGCTGCTAGAAGAAAGGGGATTTGGAAATGGGGAATTCAATTACTCGACAAAATGCAAGAAAAAGGATTGAAACCGGGAGTAAAGAATGGAATTCGGTCCTGATCGCTTGCTCTAAAGCTTCCGAGCCATCAGCAGCGATTCAAATTTTCACTCGGATGATTGAAAACGGTGAGAAACCGACGATCATATCATATGGAGCGCTTTTAAGCGTTTTGGAGAAGGGAAAACTGTACGATGAAGCACTTCGGGTTTGGAAACATATGATCAAAATGGGCGTGGAACCGAATTCGTATGCGTATACAATCATGGCATCGGTTTATGCAGCACAAGGGAAGTTTAACATAGTCGAATCAATCATCCGTGAAATGGCAGTGTCTGGAGTTGAGCTGACTGCTGTCACTTTCAATGCGATCATAACCGCTTGTGCTCGAAACAACACAAGTGGTCCAGCTTATGAATGGTTTCAACGAATGGAGGTTGAGAAGATCGAACCTAATGAGGTTTCGTACGAGATGTTGATTGAAGCGCTTGCGAACGATGGGAAACCAAAGTTGGCTTATGATATGTTTTTGAAGGCTCAGGCTAAGGGGCTGAGCTTGTCGGCGAAAGCTTATGATACTGTTGTCCAGGCGGCACTCGACGGTGGTGCTACGGTTGATTTGAGTTTGTTAGGCCCTCCGCCGCTAGCACCGGTACCGGAAAGTAAGAAGAGGGTGGAGATTCAGAAGGATTTTGCAGATTTGGGTGATGTTCCAAAGAGTGCACAATGTGATATAAATGAAGAGGATATGGACATTGTAAATGACTAGTGTATCAATTAAAATTTACATTTGTTATTTTATGAGCCATTTAGATGATTTAATAGGAGAAATGATATATGTGGCAAACAATACCATTGTAACAAAGTAAAAAAAGTTGTTTTTTTCTTCTTAAGTTATTTTTTTTGGTGAATTAGACCCTATAATTTTCATTAAATTAAAATCAATACATTACAAGTGGACGCTGGTAAGCGGACAACAAGCTGCGCCGCCACCCCCTTTTGGATAGCAAAACCTACTCTATTAAAAATTATTTATAGGAATTTATGAATTTATCAACCTATCTTTATGCGCATATTTGTTTATAAACTTATCTGCTTCAAAATTCAATAAGCCAAACCAACCTCTAGTCGTCTCACTTCTAAGCCATAGAAGTGTTGTTTCGGGCAGCTTCATGGCTAAAGCGCTTCGGTTGCCACCTCTAACGCCTCATAGAGGTGGGATTTCGACGCAAAATTCATCATCATCATCATCATCATCATCATACTGAGGAGGGTAAGATGTAGACAGCCGTACCTCTACCCCGTGGGAATAGAGAGGCTGCTTCCAGTAGGACCCTCGGCTCGATAGTGGTTTTGTATCAAGCCTTAGACACAAGGCACATAATAATTAGCAACCAGGACAAACCCGATTGGTGCATGTACCCCCTAGTCTTTTGGCTATCAATGCCACCACAATGCATGATTAACCGTCCGTCATTTTTAACGTTATTTTCACGAAATTAGTAAAATAACGCTACGCAAAATTCATGAGAACCTAATGTTCTACCCATGATATATTCCACTAGAGGGTGCCGAACCCAGGGCCGGGGCGGATACAGCTTTGTTCATGGTATGTTGTTTTCGGACTATAATATGGCTCACAAGTCACCAGAGACCATGACCTCAATCATGACAAACAAACACAAACCATAGAAAACAACATTTGATCATCTACAAGTGTTAAACAAAACAAGCGACCAATATTTTGTTTTTTGTTTTGTTTTGTTTTTTTTTTTTTTAATTTTACATGGGCAAAACTAGCTAGAGGGTGTGTTAACTCTACGGCTAGTAAAATTTCACATCCATTAATCAAGTTCATTTATTAAATTACATACCATGAACAAAGAAAACATTACATTTACAAATTACAAATACAAACAAGAAATTTGATCCCCAATTAATAAGATCAAAATATATAAATCACTCACAATGTCCCAACCATATACCATTCATCCTCACTTACATTCCCTACATCACAATAACTCATACATTCATCATCATCATCTTTATCTCCACCCACAACACGCTCCTCAGCCACAACCGACGCTAGTCCAACACGCCTAGCCTCATCACCATACTCATAGTCACAGTCATAGTCATAGTCATAGTCATCACGGATATCATAATAACTACTTCCTTCATTAACCAAATAATCAAAAGCTCCACTAGCCGAAGCACCAGACCGACACCTAATCAACTCAACGTCAAATCCTATTGATCTCAACTTCTTGGTACCCTTAGCCTTATCTCTAGATTTAGAAGCCGGGTGTATATGGCACCCTATGCATCGTGCATTGCTACATTTTCCAGTAAACTTTGAGTGGTTCGTAGGCTTCGTCGAGACTTTCGCGAATACGCCTACAACCGAGGCTGGATCAACAGTTTTTACGTATGTTTGGTGATGAGATAAGGGGGTTGGGAGGATTGGGTAGCTTCGAACAACCCCGTGTTGACGACCTTCTCTCTTCATTGGTGTTGTGGTTATTAGATGTTTATGGTTTTAGGTTCAGTGTTGTGTGGTTTTATATATTTATAGGTTTGAGTACCGTTGAAGAGATGAGGTTAATGGGTTGGATTGGTGAAGAAGGTGGTTAACTTGGGGAAGAAGGTAGTTAGATTGGTCAACTGGACGTGTTCCACAAGGTGGTGGATATATTAACAAACAACATATATATTGTACTTTGGTAGTTGGTATGTAAATTCAACTTATCACGATGACATATTTAATTGTATGTTGCTTTAGAGGTAAGAAAAAACATTCTTATTTTTTAAATAGAATGAGTGATTAGACTCGTGCACGTTGCGCGTGAGTACATTACAAAGATCGAATGGATTAGTCAAGCGCTCGCGCTACGCTGCGGAAAATCAGCTGGTTACTGTATCTACACTTGCTATAGCAATGAAAGGGAAACCCAAAAATAGAAGTCGTGATATTCCTAAAAAGATATCGACATAAAATGAATAGTTGTATCGGTTTCAATAATATCAATGCCAGTAGTGATGTTGCCTGATCGAAGTAGGTTCAGATCATCATAGTTTTTGTATGGTAATGGCATTCGTTTAGTTTACGATACCAGAAAGAATACTCTATTTGGACAATCAGGATTTGGGTAGACCGTGTCATGTTGTTTGGGTTTTTAGTGTTCAATATTATAAGTGATGCCCAACCCACATTTGGTTAGTTAATAGATTCAAGCAGTTTGCTTTTCGGGTAGATCGAGTCCGATTGACGATACATTTAAATATTAAAATGAATAAAATATATATATATATATATATATATATATATATATATATATATATATATATATATACTACTTGTTAAATGTAAAGAAAAATTTTAATAACAACGCAATGACAAAAACATTAAGTAGCGTTGGAACTGTGTGAATGTCACTTCATCGGTACACCTTTGCATTTTTCTCATTTCCAATTTTTTCTTCTCTGTTTTTTCTCATTTCAGTCCGTTTGTCACTCCATCTCATTTCAAGAGCTAATCTCTTTTCTACTAGGTGCTAATATTTAGACACTTCAAAACTTATTTTGACACCCTAAATACGCCTCGTATTGATCAATACAGGGCGTATTGCCTTTTCAATTTTTAAAAAGATTATGATGTTTCGGATTTTGTCTGAAACAATACTTCTCATTTAGGTCTATGCTAGGCATATTAGGCCCATACGTGTCATATTGGCCTATATTGGGCATATTCATGTTTTTTGTTTTGTTTTTTTCTTGTTTTTACATAAATATGATAAAATAACTTTAAAAAATTCTTCATATTATTTTATAAATATTACAAATTTTCGTTATACACAGATACATATACTAGAACTATACTACACTTATACTATACTATACTATACTATACTATACTATACTATACTATACTATACTATACTATACTATACTGATATGATGCGATATAAGTTTGCAAAAAAAAACACATTAATACGACAGTATAATATAGTATAGGTATCGTATATGCCTCATATAGGCTTATCTAGTATAATATATGTATAGTTAGGTGTAGTGTAATATACGTGTAGTATCGTATAGTATCATATTATATGTAGTTTCGTATAGTATCGTCTCGTCTCTTTTCGTATGTATTAAAATTCAACGATCAATTGATTTAAAAAAAAACACTTTTTCAAACCAATCTTATAATTTTTTTAATATCACCAAAACAAAACAAACATCTTCAAAACCAACCAAACAAAAGAAATATTTTTTATAAAATATTATTGGTAACAAAAAGTTGTAATTTTTGCAAAATAATATTGGAATGAATATAACTAGTATTTTGTTATTTTTGGATTTTTAAGTTAATTTAGTATTTTTAGTTATTTAAAATCAATAAAAAAGATCCTAATATGCCTCATGAGATCCATATGAGGCATATTAGGGGAAAAATTACTCAAATCACTTCTCAACCTAGGGCTCTGATATGCCTCGTACTCTCATATTGACCAGTACGAGGCATATCAGAGACAAGTATTGTGTCTGATACTAGGCTTAGAAGTAATATGTGGTCTAATATGCCTCGTATAGTAGACCTATATGAGGCATATTGATGTGTTTTTTTATGCAAACTTTGTACCTTTTATACACCATTTAATTATTTTAACAAAGTTTTATAAATATTTTATTACTTTTCAAAACATTATCCTGCATTCTATAATAGTATAGTATACTATTATTTTAAACTATACAATACTACACGATCTGATACGATTCAAGATCTATACTACCATATAAGGTTTTAAAATATTTTTACTTTAAAAAATAAAATATTTTTAAACTTTTCTGTATAAATGGTAAAAAGTTTGCAAAAAAACCCCACTGAAATACATTGATCAATCGATTAGTTAAAAAAACTCTTTTCGAATGTATTAAAATACAACAATCAATCGATTTAAAAAAAACACTTTATCAAACCAACCTTATCTGTCAATAGGTGAAAGTTGTGAGTATTTAAATCCATTTCCTTTAAAATAAATTGGGCGAGAACATTGGCCATGTCAGTACGTTCGCCCACCCTGCATACTTAGTCTCAAAGACGTCCCTGCTAAAACAGTAAAACCAGTGGAATTCGTATTAAGGTTGTGTCCTTTAAGTGGCGTGTTAAAAACTCACCCGTTCTAATTCTTTATTTGAATTCGTCACTCATATATAAAGCTACCGAATCTTATTACATGTGATTAATAATTTCCTTTAAGTCAGCATATGTGATTAAGAAAAAGTTGGAAACACAAGAAGATTCGAAAGTTATATGCAATTAACAAAAGGACGTGGATCATCTTTTACAACTCGTGGCATGTTTTTAACATTAAATTACGTATGACGTGCCATAAGTAGCATATTGGACATTGGCGCATATCGCATCACATGCTGATGTTGATTTCCTTCCATTTTATTTTTATTTATATATTTGTTTATCATGTATGACAAACTTTTATAAAGGTGGAATAAAACCAACAAAAATGGGTATCATTTTGTTTGTCAAAGTAAAAAACATCAATTCATGCATGAATGTAATAACATTCATTGTCACCTATATGAATGATTGAATGGTAACAACTAACAAGTTTTATGTAATAAACAAAACCTATCCATACATCGATGATGTGTGATTGATTTTGACAGCAACATTTTAGAATACAATGAATCAATTAGCATGGTTGAAAAATACAAGAAACCTTTGGACCATCTACTTTCGAATAATCAACAGATGTCCGTTGGCTCACCTTTCACCTAGGAATGAAGGGCGACGAACATAGCTGGTTTCTAAGACAAACGTCCGTCCATGTGATAGGTTATGCCCAAATAACTTTTGTTACGGGAGATGGACTGTCCGTGTAGAAGCTGGTCTGACGTCGTTACTCGTTAGCCTCCCAACACATTGTGTGCTCTAAATACCCTATTCTAATGAACACAACCACCAAACCATATGCAGTCAGAGTTTTAAGCTTCATGGGCTGCAGACTTGAAAAGAAAGACGTTGGACGTAGACAAGTTAGCAGTTAGCAGTGAGGTGAGATCGTTCGCGATCAGATGTGTCACATATGCTCTTAGTCAAGTATTTAACTATGTCATGAGGCCGAATACTGGGTTACTTTACATGGCGGTAACTGGTGAGAAGGTTGCGTTGATGCGAACAACATTCTTTAAGTTAAACTATAATTGAAGTGTGCTTGTGCAGCGACGAGAATGTCAGCTGACAGGTAAGGTATCATAACGAATTGATGTTTGCCAACAAAAGAATGATTCTAACCACAAAACTTAACCAAAACTGAACCAAAGAGCTTCAAATCCTAAAAAGCTGAACTCTTTGGTTCGGTTTCAGTTACATGAACAGACTCGAACCAAACTGTTCACCCCTAAACTCAGTTAACTACCAACCTCAATAAGACTATCGAGTTTTACTGGTCAAGCATTTTAGTATTCAAGCTCGACTTGAAAGCGTTCAAGCCCATTCAAAGTATAGCATGTCACAAAAGCGTACCGATATCCAAAAAATATACATATTTCTTACATTCTAACTTAAAAATATGTGCAGAAGCAAATGGTGATACACAAAAGTTGATAGGGGAAATAACAAAAGAGTAACAATTAAGTCAACCAGATCAAAAATCACAAAGTAATATGATACAACATTAAAAGTGAGAGATTAAGGAGTACAATAATAGTATAAATTCAGAAAAAAAATATATATTTAAAAAACAAAAGTAAACAAATGCCTGAAATTTTAAAAGCTTTTTCTTGTCACCCTTTCGAAACTTGCAACAAAATGGCCAGATTCAAACTCTAGCGACAACCCATTCCAAATATATCTATATATAGATATAAGACATGCATATACACATTCTTGGCATTCAAATCATACATGTAAAAACCCAAAACCATGGGTTTTCAATATGGTTTTAATTTAGCCAGTGGTTACCTTAGGCGGAAACAGCATGGGTTGATTTGTGGCACCAGAACCAGATCTCTTTTCAGCGACTTCTTCTAGACGTTTCCAGATCGCTTCACGTTTAGACTTCATTTCTTCTTTTTTAGATTCGTCTTCTTGAAACTTTTTCAAGCATTCCTCAAAGAGTTCAGGGTCAGCGTCTTGGAAGATTTTTCTGACATTTGAAGTCAAACTTCTGACTGCTTGGTTCCAGTGGGATTTTGTGTTTCTTTCTAGAGCAGGGAATATGATTGGCAAGATTACTTTGCGGTTTTGTTTTATTAGGTTGTCGATATGATCATTGTTCCATAGGAACAATGCTCTTTCAGCCACCTACATGTTACAAGAAACAGTTAGTTTTTGTTTCGGTAAGGTAAAGATTTGTGTTGTTGTGTAAGCTGGTTATGGCAAATTCAACTTATAGACTAATGAATCGATTGATTTAACGACAAAGTTAACGAAATGTTGTCATTCAGCAATCAGCATGGTTATGGTCAGATTTGATAGACATTGCAGCTCTTAGAATGTGATATGTCATCTGCAAGGACTGTAGACATGTAGTGGCCAACCGGCCATGTCTTCAGACCTCTCAAATTTCCCTCAGCATGCTCGATCTACCTATCTTTCTGAGTTTAATTAGTTTTCACTTTTCACTCCAGCTGACCATTTCATTAAATCACTGACAAAATCGTTCTCAATGGTACTCTCCCGATAACTTTAATAGTTCAGTAGTTGGGTGTGTATAAATTAGTTTCAATAGTTAGGTATCACTGATGAAAAAAAAACTGAATAGTCAGGTGGCCTTTGTATACAATATCCTTAACTATATCACTATATCAGTCTGGATGCATTTAAGGATGCATACAATAAAAGGTAAAAACAATGTAACAATATTCATCTAGACTTTTGTGGGTCGTAATTTGGTGTTGTAAATAAAGACACGGTCATAGGTAAAAGTGAGAAAACAAAGATAAAAGGCAAAGCCGGTGCACAAGGCTCACACATGTGCGATGTCTAGGTAGGGGGTGTCAAGCCAACTTGGGTCTGATGTACGCATCCTTACCCTGCATTTCTGCAAGAGGTTGTTTCCGGCTTTCCGTGGCTCGAACGCATGACCTCCGGGTCACAGGAGGCAACCTTACCGTTGCTCCAAGGTTCGCCCCTTGAGAAAATAAAGATAGGACCAAGAAAACAAAATATATAGAGCATAAATTTTCGCAAAGCAAACCTCAGCACAAGTTTACTACGCAAGCAATAGCATGTACCAGAATAATAAACAAAACAATGTAGCGAAACTAGTTACCTGAAAGTGTGAACTACTCAAGCAGTTAGAAATCTGTCGAAACAGAGGCACCATACATCTTTGAAACTCAGGAAGCTGGGTCGCTTCTAGAACTTCCTCAAGCTCGCTCAAGAACATAACCTCCTTAGAACTGTTTGTGATTGGCCAATATTTTAATAAACCTCTAATGACAGTATCAGCAAGTTTGCAGTCTTTTTCAACAAACTGAGTGATGCAGTAAGACAACTGCTGATGGTACATCGGTATGCATTTCGGCTTGTGAAGTGGTATTAACGCCCTAACAAGAAAAAGCTTGTGTTCTTCCTTCAATGGCAAAGCAAAGCCGTTAATAATGCTGCCTAAAATTTCTAACAGCTCCGCAATTCCATTATGTTTTTCGGTTTCAAAAATGAACCGAAAGAAGATATTGTTGATTGACTTCCTGATAAACGGTCTGTGCACCATAAACTTCCCATACATACGATGAAGTACAAATTTCAAGTACTCGCGCTCTCTCGGATCTTCAGAGTCAAACAAATCCAACCACCTTAAAATAAAACCATGGTCAATGTACCTTTTAGCCAACTTTGCATCTGTCTCCGGTGACGCTACAAACCTTAGAAAAAATTCATAAACTAACTGCAAATGAGGCCACGCAGGGTCCATGGACGGCTCTTCTTCTTCACCGTCAAAAGTCTCCAACATCTTGTTATCACGAGGTTGCGGTGTGAGCCTTCTAAATATGTTCGCCGACACCATCTTAACTATCTCTTGCATAACAGTTTCCGAAAACTTCCCATTTGCAGAAGACACATAATCAACAAGTTCAGCCAAAGTCTGCCTTTTAATCTCCTTTTCTTTCAAACTCTTCGTCGGGTCCGTAAAATCAAACACAACACAACACATATTCAACTTTTTGATAAACAAGTTTTGCTTTTCAGAACTCGGAACATCTTTAAGGCTAGGCAAAGCCTCGTACGCGGTTGAACTTGACACAACCTGATTTCCATTCACCTTTGATACCAACACACTATCAACCTTATTCGCACCACTTTTCAACGACGGGTTAACACTTTGACCTAGACCATGAGCAGAAGCAGGATTTGCGCTATTAGACCGATTAAGCGCTGCATCATTATTATGTCTTAAACTAGTTGATGTACTTGAAGCTGTATTCGAATTCCCTCCATCTCGATTATCTCGATTATCGCTCGACTTATGACCCTTTCGCGACGGGATCCTATTAAGTATCTGTTTAAACATCACTAAAAGCCTAAAACCAACCCTTCCAAACAAACACTATTCTTGGAGACAAATCTTTTTTTTTTTTTTTTTTTTTGTAAATATCAAAAACCAGTTACAAGTCAGCTTCTTTAAACAATATCATAATTCTCCTGTGACCAAACAAATTACACAAATCAGATCCAATAATGCAACAAAACCCTCATAATTAAACTCAATATATAGAATAATAACAATAATAATAATAGAAGCCCTAAATGAAATTACTTCAATATAACAACAATTTAGAACAAAGCCATTTCAATTAACATGTAAAAAGATCTAGGGACGATCAAGAACACATACATAGCATTATTGAACATAAATATGTTGAAATTGAGGGGAAAATTAGGGGAAACAGATAAATAGACGAAATGAATAGAGAGGATGATGCTTACGTGAAGAGATAACAGAGAATAATAATAATAATATCATCAGAAGGAAGAAGAGAGAAAAAAAAAAAGTCAAAAGAATAAAAGAGAGTGACAAAATTCTGAAAACTTGATCGAAATTGAGGAGAGAGAAAATATGGGGTTATCAGAAAGCAATCTCTGGTTATACTAGGTTATATCATTTTTTTTTTTCTTTTTTATATCATACAGAATTAAGTAGTATTTGGTATACCGGATTAGAAGACGGAATGAAATAAGTTTTTTTTGTAGCCAACGATACACACTCTTAACAAAGCCTCGCACCCTTCAGGTCCGATTCACGGGCCCTCCTAAGGTCTAGACTCTCATTTCAGAATAACCTTACTTTAAGTGGGATTCGAACATGTGACCTCTCAGAGCAGGAACCCCACAACATCATTGGCACGGAATGAAATAAGTCATTGCAGAGAATGAAAAATAGTGTGTTTGTTTGGTCAATGAAATGGAATCACCATTGCATGTGTTGATCTTACCGGGGTGTCCCCCCTAATTGGGCTTCGAGATAGTGGGTTTGTGGTCGGGCAAGCGGTCATGAGAGTTGAATCCAAGAAAGTGGAAAAGCACGTTAAAGCATGTGAGAATAATCAACATGTTTTCGTTCCCCTAGCCTTTGACACGTTCGGTTCCTTGCCACTGGAAGCAATGCGGTTTTTAGCTCGGGTTCAGCGGGTAGTGCACAGCAACTTTTCCACCCCTCAAGGGCGGGGGTTTGCTTTTAGCAGATTAGGATTTTCTATCCAGAAATGGATGACGGCGCAGCTTGTTGTCCACCTACCTACTGTCCTTATGTAATTTATCCTTTATTTTTAATGAAAATACAAATTTCTTCAAAATTATTTCATCCATCCCCATGTTTTTTTCATTTCATTCGCTCTTTCACTCATAAATTTATCTACTCATAAATTTATCTACTTGGTAAATGATGGAGTTAGTTTATTACTTAATTAGGAGAAATTATGAAACATAATTGATACTTTGTCATGAAGTTCAAAAAAAATTGATACTTTGATATTAAGAATATAATCTAATGATTGTTAATGCCATAAGGAAAATATGAATCAAGATTATAAGTATGCTGCTTATAATTAAAAATTTTAAATTTGGATCTATTTATCTAGAAAATCAAATATGTATCTGGTGAAGTAAAACTGAAGACAACTAAAAGAACTGGCAAGACTACAAACATGAAAGAACTGCCCAAGATGTTTGCAAATATATACAATCCATTTAGTAGATTTATTAAAAGAAATGTACATTATCATACAGTAATAATATAGGTCTTGTCATCATAATTAACATCCTAATCATTTAATTTTGAAAGTTGAAGCATTATTAAAATTTAATATCATTTCTATTAGAGCACCACTAGTCAAACAAACCACACCAAACCGCTAAGTCACCATGCCACGTCATTTCAAATCATTCCAAACCAAACCCCGCACTCTTTTCCTTCAACCCTAAACCATTTCAAGCCTACTTTTCATTTTATTTAATTTTTACCCCACACACAAAAAGAACCTTTCTCTTATTTAGGGTATGTTTGGCAAAACTAGCTGGTGGCTGGTATCTAGAAGCTAGTATCTGGTAGCTGCAAGCTGGTAGCTCAAAGCTTTTAAAATATATTTTGGTGTTTGGCAGAGTAGCTGAAGCTTTTAATAAAAGAGAGAATTACACAGATTGTCCTTTAGTTTTACCCAAAATTGCATCCTATGTCCTTTTTTCGAATTTTTAACTCCTTATGTCCTTTGTTTTATACAGTTGTTACATCCTATGTCCTTTAAGCCAAACCCAGTTAAATAACTCAGTTAAGTTGGTCATGTGCCCCTCATGTGAGGGGCAATCCTGTCTTTTCACCCTCAAAAGGACAATCTGTGCATAATATATCAAGTATAAACTAGAGGGACCATTCTTGCCAAGATGTAAAAGTTTAAAAAAAACGTGTTTTCTTTCCTTCCCTCCTTCCTGATTTCCGACCGGAATTCCGGTCACCGGAATTAAAATCCGGCAAACCCAATCTCGCTTATTATAATCATCTAACTCGATTTAATGCTACTAGTCCGTTTCTCCTTCAATCAAATGTGTAACCATGTGTTATACCTTTCGAAGGTATATGAAAGTGTCAACGAATCGGAGTCGTTTGTTTTGCCCGGTTTGCCTGATCATATTGAACTAACAAGAGCTCAGTTCTCTTTTTTGTTCAATTCGGGATCCACGGACGTGAAGGATTTTAGTGAAAAGCTTCGGAAATCTGAGTCTGAAGCGTTTGGAGTAGTTATAAACAGTTTTTATGAGTTGGAACAAGAATATGCAGATTGAGCCTGTACAGCTCATAGAGCTTGCTTCAGCGCTAGAATCATCCAAACCCCTCTATTACAGAACGTTTATCGAGCCTTAATCGGGTTATTGGATTTGGGGATTAGGGTTAGGGTTTATGTTATATTTGGGGAAGAAGATGAAACTAGCTTTTTAGATAAATATTTAATCTTTCAAATAGAAACACAAATATAGCTGTGGAGTAATGGTCACAGGGTTGTCTTACTCCTCAGAGGACACAGGATCGAACCTCCTTTGGGGCGGGTTTGATCATATTTATATATTTTTTTTTAGTTTGTTTATATATAATATTTATATATAAATACTTGATATCTTAAAATATTTATAATAAATCCATCTTTTGCCCAAAAATTATAAAAATTTAAGAGTAACATCTTGAAACCATAAATAAAATTATCACATAAAAATTTTCTGGAAAATAAAATATTTTCATACTTTTATTAATTTAAATAGTTTTAATCATAAATAATTGATTAAAAATTCATTTTTAATGATTTAAATCCCAAATTTTTTGGAAAATTATTTTTAAGGATCATGAACCTAAATAAAAATTTTTTGTTCAGAAAACATTTATTTTTATTAATTTTCCTATTATTATTATTATTATTATTATTATTATTATTATTATTATTATTATTATTATTAGAGAGAATTACACAGATTGTCCTTTAGTTATACATGAAATTGCACAGATTGTCCTTTTGAGGGTGAAAAGACAGGATTGCCCCTCAGATGAGGGGCACGTGATCGACTTAACAGACTTTTTTAACGGGGTTTGGCTTAAAGGACATAGGATGTAACAACTGTATAAAACAAAGGACATAAGGAGTTAAAAATTCGAAAAAAGGACATAGGATGCAATTTTGGGTAAAACTAAAGGACAATCTGTGTAATTCTCTCTTAATAAAATTTATAAAATGACCAAAATGGGTATAATTAAAAGCTTGTAAAGAAGGTTTTTATTTTATTTTTAAAATAAAGTGGGTATTTGTGTCATTTACTAATTAAAAGCTTGTAGCTAGTAGAGTTTTTTCTTAAAAGCTAGTATTAGTAGCTTTTCACTATAGAGTTTTTTATCCAATCTAAAAGCTTCCAGCTCCTTCAACCAAACAAGGCTTTTTATTGAGTATGAGCTTTTTATTAAAAGCTTGAAGCTCCTAAAAGCTCTTAAAAGTTTCTTGCCAAACATACCCTTAATATTAAAGTACCACACAAGCACCACCTCAAACCCAATGGACTGGTCCATTGTACCGGACGAACCACTCCAATTCAACCTCCTCCAATGCTAAACAAACCACTCCTTGGTCCGTCCACTCCCACCGGACCGTCCGGTGGGAGTGCATTAATCGTAAAGTCAATTATAAGTTGAGATGATTAAATCTACCGGAACCACATAGTGCATAAAGAAATATTAGCCAGACAACCATTTTTGGTATCATAAATGTATTATGTAGTTCTTATGATTACATATATTCTGAATTGACCTTTAAAAAAACATATATTCTGAATTGAACGCTTATTTATTACATTTTATTAAAGATAATATTCATTGATGTTAGAAAGAAAATTACAATCAATTGGCAGGTAAATGGTGCGCCGCGACCCCTTTTGATATCCTACAAATAACAAAGTTTTAGATCTTAGGGGTCGTAAATTACTATGCAAGCCTATTTGAATCCTGTTTAGAAATTCCATAACCTCTGGGGCTAGGAAACCAAATGTATCAAAAGCAAGAGGGATAAATACGTGTTGATTCTCTAAATAAGTTTTCCCGTGTTTAGCATAGTTGGCTCATTCTACATTTGATGCAGCCTGACCCGCGACAAACCCATTGTCCTTGAGCCCAATAAGAGGGGACACTTTTGTAAGGTCCACACAAGTATGTTTCCCTCTATCCACCCAAACACAAGAATATCATATGTTATGGCCTTACAATAGACCTCCCTTTAAGTGAATCTTTGAGAAAGTTCACGGGGCCTCCCTTTTAGCAAAAAATCATGCCTACTTAAGAACAACACATAAAAAAATCCCTAACCAAATCAAGCTCGCCAAAAGAATTCAAACAAATCTTGCGGCAAGCTAGGCATAGCTCCTCGGCCAAAAACAAAGGTATTACAGGCCGGTACTTAAGGATAGCTCAGTACTCCACAGCCGACATGTATTGGCCCAGACATTCGATCGGGATAACTGTTAGGAAATCTTGAGACTGAGGTGCTTGGAGGCATTCAAACACTGCCTTTTGACGAAGGGTTAAATCAAATTTCATATGTTATGGCCTTACAATAGACCTCCCTTTAAGCGAATCTCTGAGAAAGTTCACGGGGGCCTACTTTTTAGCAAAAAGTCATGCCTGCTTAAGAACACATAAAAAATCCCTAACTAAATCAAGCTCGCCAAAAGAATCCAAACAAACCTTGCGGCAAACTAGGCATAGCTCCTCGGCCAAAAACAGATGTATTACTGGCCGATACTTAAGGATAGCTCGGTACTCCACAACCGACATGTATTGGCCCAGACATTCAATCGAGATAACTGTTAGGAAATTCTAAGCCTGAGGTGCCCGGAGACATTCAAACACTGCCTTTTGACGAAGGGATAAATCAAATTTCACTCTCAAACTCTAGACGATTATACTAATATGGCACTCGCCAAAGCACATTGGGTTTTATGGCTTTCCTTTTTAGAGAAACAGCTAAGACCAAAATCGGGAACATACACATGCAAGCGATTGATCGCACACCCATAATCAGAGTCTAACCCATCAATACCGCAGCCTCAAAAAGTCCATGATTATGCCCTCGAGGCCACAAGAATATGCAGATGCACCATCGGCTGCAAAGACACCCCTACAAACCACAATATCCCCCCCCCCCCCCCCCAAAAGCCGTTGTCAATAGCTTTGCAACACCCATACATGAGGCCATGAGCAAAGCAAAAGGAGTTTGTATTGAGGGTCTCGTAGATGTGGGAGACAGCTCATCCGTTCCTCCAAAACAAGTTGCCATATTCACAGCCAAATTATTGATAAACACCGCAGCCCGACTAAGAGCTACCCCAAGATGTTTCACCCCAACACTAGCCTTCCAATCCCGCAAGAAAACAACCCATCTTGCATCTTCACTCCATTGCACGACAGCCAGAAAACTAAATGTTTATAACCGTTGCCCAACCCGCTAATTTTTTTACACCTTAACAAATATCATCCAAACAACCACTCAAAATATAAAAAGCGAGGCTAAAAAAGCCAAATGAGGACAGAAGATGGGAGAAAACTGAGCACAAAAAAAGGCAGCGAGTCAGTGACATAAATTCATAAACAATGAATAACAAAAAACAAAGAATGGGGATGGATACCATTTCTTTCTTTTACATTGACTTCTAAGATTACCAACTAAAGAATCAAACAGATTTTACAACTTCAATCTTCACTAAAAGCTTCAAATATCCAACATTACTTCATGTTTAGTTGCCAGTTGGTCAACAACATTGGTTGACTTTACGATGCCTGACATCCTTGATCTCACAAACAACATGAACCAAAAACTACCGTGTGTATTATATCAGCTATATGCCAATACCAGATGCCAAGATCCAACCAAAATGGCGACAATGATAACATGAGCCGGTTGATGGACCTTTATATTGCTAACGTGAGCCAGTTGATGAATGCATCGAACACAAGCGCCATTTATATGTAAATGATTAGAGAGAATAATATCACAACCCAAAACTAGACAAATTATAGAAACTATATCATCTCAACAATACAACACCACCAACCACTCAAATTTTCCTATTAATGCTCCATCAACGCTGCTTCAGTTTCTGATAGAGGTGCTGCAAATAAATATAGGAGCAAAATTTATTAAAAATAATTATGTTTATGTACTCCGTAATTATTTAGGAATTAATAAAGCAAAACATAACAAGGTAAATATTCATATTCCATTTATTATAATTGAAGTTCATTAGCAGAACATGTGCTGTATTACATGCAGTAGGATACATTGGTATACCCAAATTCCAGATAAATTATTGAATCAACTGAATACCGAGATGTCGAAATACCCGATGTAAGATGCCAAATTGGGCAGGTTGAAAAATGGGTCAAAACTGCTACTTTTGGAATGACTTGAGATAGTCTGTGTTAGGTTGACCCACAAAACACATATTTGCCCATTTTGAAAAACTTTCTATAAAAAATAATTGAGATAATATTTGTGGACCTGTAGAAACCACTCAAGTATGTATCTGATTAATGTTTAGCAGCTTCTGGGGAAAAACCCTGATGAGAAAAAATGCTCTTCGAAATTTTAATAAGACAAAATACCTTTTGATTAGTTTGTCAACACGTTATAGGTCAATGCACCAACTTTAAGTATGTATATGGTTTCATTTACAACCCCAACACGTTTTTAGCCAGAATATGGTACAACGGGGAACCAAATACATTTGTTAGCCACCTTCACATACATTATTCCTAAATATTTGAGTCAAAGATGAATACGAAAATACCATATTACTAGAATAATAATCCAATCTTTTCAAAAGACTACTTAAAATGCAAGAATTACAAATACACTTTTGATGAATTTCGAGTTTCGACCCATTTGACCAGCTTCATTTAAAAAAATTTTAATTACCTTTTTGACTTGTCAGAAATAACACACAATCCAGGCCTATGCACGTAGTAAACAAGTCAAAATAGCCACCAGGCTAAACCCACTCCCTCTCCTCTCTTACACACTTTCGAAATACAGAGTTCAAAAAAAATGAGGGTTTAAGAAAATAAAAACAAGAGAGATAAAGAGAATGCAAAATATGAGGGTACTTTGGTCATTGTACTTGGATGACAACTGAAACTGTGACAAATTCTCAAGATAGGTAAGGTCAGTATAATAAACGACGCTTAGAGATAAAATCCTTAGCTTTTAACAAACCACAGGAACGGAAATTTACTAGAAGACAACATAAACAATGTAAGAAAAACATACCAAGTAAATCCTCAAATGACTCAGACAGAGATGCATCCATTAGAAAAGGAGGTGAAAAGACTTGATCATAAGTTTCCTCCACATCATAAAATGACAATCGTCCTTCAGAATCCGCATAACTTGAAGCAGCAGCAGACATAGAAGCATTTACCCCATCATATTCATTCACCATATCCAACGTATCATTATATTTTATCCCATCTGAAACACGGTTATCCACCGAAGAACTATTTAATTCAGATGCAAACAACTGTTTACTTCTCAATGAAGCTGATTTCTTTTCTGGGCCCACACGAGAAAACCCGGTTCCGGAAAGGGGAACAAAGAAATGTTCAGATCCATCATCAGATTGATTATCTTCTAACTGGCTCGTATTGCTGGCCTGCGTTGACAAAGCTGCTTCTCTCACAGATTTCTTTAAGTTACGGAAATAATCATTCTCATTGTCTGCATAACATGAAAAATATGGCATTACAAACTACAAATTACGAGTTAAAGCTTTAAAAGAAGGAACAATATATTACCTGTTTGTGGTGTATTTACTTGGTTGTTTGATACAGTTTGTTCATGAGGTAACTTTTCAGAAACATTTTCTAAGTGGTTGGTATGAGATTGACTTTGTCTCTTGTAGAAATTCCCACTTTTTGCAGCTGAATTTGGTGTCAAACTAAATAGAGGTGGTAGTTTTAAAGCAGTACTGCTAGATGAAACTTTATCAATGTGAACTGATGATAGTCTTGAAGTAACATCTGTGACCTCATCACTGCTACTTTCCTGGACATTACATATGCATTTAGAATATCTGGTGATCAGAATAAAATAATGCATGTAACGTAAAAAAGACAACTACCATTGTCCTCCCTGAGCTTTGTGCTTGAACAGGCGAGGTGGATCTACCATGGTGATGCGTCACTTGAGGAATCTTTGTAGAGATATTGTTCACTTCCTCAGTCAACTCTGATATTGAATTTTGTATAACTGGTGCAACACCTTTCAATTGATTAACAAGAACCTGCACAAGAAAAAAAGTGTAAACAGGAAGCCTTTTTCTGTGTTTGCTACAGCCAGAAGTTATTCAGAAATCACGTAATCAGATGGAAACAGCAAGAGAAAAAAGGGAAAAAATAAGAACATCGAAATCAATATTAAAAATATTAGTAGAATTGGCTCAAATCAATGCATTTATATTATCTCCAACAGTGAAGACAGTCAGGGACTCAGGGGTACTGTAATCACTACATTACAAAAATATGCTCATTGCTCATAGTGTTACTTTTGAGACAAACAAACCCTTTTCCACTTATACTTAACATAAATCTATCTAATGCTTAGGCCTTAATACATAACATCATGCCAAAATTTCTGAAAGAAAAAGCTAAAAATGCAAAAGATAGTTCATAAATTTTAATTTTGGAAGGTATTAGGTTATAACATGCCTGTATACTAGCTAAATGCTGTCGGTGTTCAGCAAGTGTTGCAGCTAATGACTCAGCATGACCACTTGTACTACCATCATTTGCACTTCTGAGAAGATCTGGACCTTCACCGTCATTTGCTTTTGCCTACAATAAAGCCAACAATTATAGTATCAAATACATTACTGGTTTTTATGCTACAGATGAAACTTGGTCATTGCGAACAAATTATAATTGCTAGAGTTAAGAACATTGGTCCATGATATATAGAATACCATGTGGAGTGACTGTTTATGTATACGCTGTAGCGCATGTGTCCACCGCCTTAAGACTTCTGCAATATCAACTGTGGGCTGACCTCTTCCACTTCTATCAGTTTTTTCATCTGAAGAATTTATATTTTCATTTGCATTTTCTCTATTTAGTTTCAGTTGTGATCTATCAGTTTGCTCTTTGTCAAGATCACCAGAAGAGAGTTGAGTGCTTTCATCCATAGCTGCAAGGAGTGATGAACCCGAAATACGGTATCTGACAAGCAAACATATAATTTTATTCAATTACATGAACAATGCCACTAACAGACCCAGATGAGTGACAGAGAAGATATATTTCAGGGAAAAATACCGATGCTCCCGATGTGCTATCAAGTCCTCAATTGGGCCAGAGGCAAGAACTTCATGTTGACCTACATCAGAACATCACAGAAATTGAACCTTATAAAAAAACATGTATGTTAAAAAAAGTTAGAAGCCGGAGAGATATATGTTTTAAATTGATCTGCATTTATTTGTCATAACTATACTACTAGAAAAGTTCATGCCTTTAAGGAACCTGAAGCATAGCTAAGTGGGGTGTTTGGGATTTCTTATTAAAATATAAAACTGATCGTCTGAGTACTTGAGGGTAAAAATACTTCTTTTGAATACAGTTTAAAGTTGCTTACTTCAAAAGGCAGTAAACAGATAAACAGTTTAATAAGCAAGCCCAAACACCCCCTAATAGTTATAGGGTTAGACAGTTACATAAAGCAATTCCATAATTTCACATATATAGGTGTCAGTTTCGTCATGCAATAAATGTGGTAGATAAGCATAACTAGAATGTTGGCGTTGACCTTTATTCCAAATAGAAGCACACATTTGAAACAACTATACACTTAATAAAGGTATTACTTAATGATTACAATAACATGGTGATACTTAGGCATAAGTCACATGAAATTAATTTATCATAACTAATCAACTATAGATTAAATAATTCCACTTACTTTTTCGGGATAATAACGAATCCCATAAACGAGTAGCTCTCTGAACCAAATGAGAATTCTGACTTGAGCTCGATACAAGTTCATCCCACGGTTCACCTTCCATCTTTACTTTGTTCCTTAGGTCATGTAACTTCTCCAACTCTTGCTGCAAATATGCCTGAGCTTCAAAAGTTCCAATGAAATACATGATGTATGCATTAACAAACTGTACATAATCTTTAACTATTCTTTGGCTGCAGGGTTAAGTAATAAATTAGTCACATTTATTTACCTCTTCAGCACAAAGACCACGATACTCTGCTGTCATTTCATGAGCCAAATTTGACCACATAGCCTGTCTCTGCACTGCTGTCTCAGCATTTTTTAGAAACCTTCTTCTCTCTAGAGCTATTCTTGCCTGTTCAATAAGCAAAAAAGAAGAAGAAGAAGAAGAAGACAAGATATTACAAGATTAGTAGTGACAGTGTGACACATGATAGATATGAAGCATCATTGTCTATGTTTTCTAATATCAGGATATAATTTCATCCACAAATTCTCTATGCAGTGTGTGTTCAAGTACAATTAATAGAAGTGTAGCATTCTATGGTACACTGTTACAGGTCATTAACTCTCTTATCAATGGCACATCCAGTGTTAGTTAAGCAAAAAAAAACATACTTTACGGTAAATAATTTAATTTTACAATAGAAGAATGAATATGTGACTGTGATTATGATGTACCTTTGTTACAGGAAGAAGTGTAGCTGCATGTGAGAAAGCTACATCGGTCAGTGAAGCAGGAAGTGGATTTGAGGCTACATCTGCTGCATATGTTCGTCTATGAACTTCTCGTAAAGCATGCAAAGAAAGTTGCCATAATAGTTCCACAAATCTGCAGTTACCATTAATCATATTAGATTATATACCGGCTTCAATCTAACTGGGTAACGTAGTGATTAGAACAATGACATTTACATTGATACAAAATACATGACCAATGACAATATACAGGTGGGATGCTTAAGGCAAAGGGTTGGGGAGCATGATCCTTTTCCGGCCTCTTCATGGTAACTTTTTTCCAAACATAGGAAGTGACATTAATAATCTTAGATTTAGCTCCAACCAAAAGGGTTCTTTTATGGTAAGAATTAAGACAGATCAGAATGTCCATACAAGTACAATTGAAGAAACTGAAAGATTCAGTTAGATAAACCTACAAACAGATAGGGACTGCTTATACTGACGTATGGCAATTAGCTAAACATTCTTTTTAGTTTTTACTGCAAACTAATCATGCATTTGTATTTCCACAATACAACACATGATTACAAATTTACAACACAGCCCACATTACAAATAGATATGATTTCCTTTTGCCTCTACTACAATTGTGCCCTTTATTATGTGTAATCCAAATATCTTTCTGGAAAATTTTGGTGTATCTTCGATCATTACAGACAACACAACAACACAGGGCACAGAATCACAAAAGCTAAGACCATCTCCAATGGGAAGCGCCTCCTCTCTTCTCCACATCAGCAGCTTCCCACACTACCCCTCTCTCCCCGTTTTACATAGATCTGGACGGATGCAGTCCCTCTCCCCCACCTTTCTCTCTCCTCCCCTCTCACACACCTTGTCCAAACGCACCCTTGCCCGTCCCACAGACTCTGACCCTCCAAGTCGGCCACGTGTATCCAAGAAAGGGCTGTGTTGTTGGAGATGGTCTAAACCAAGCAATGTGTTGCTGGGAACATCAATCATTCTACTTGCTGAGTTAAGTCAATGCCAATAACTCGATCCACCATTATACATCTACCTCGCCCTCCCCTTCCCCAAAATATTTCCAACTAATTTGTGATAAAATAACATAATGCACCTCAATTGAACACAAACCAAAAGCATCTGACTTTACAAGTGAATCTATATTCTATACAAAGACCAACCTCGGTCCACAGCACGTAGCCAGCGACGAAACCCTCGAATTACTCCTTGGAAGCGCCCCTTGTGACTCAAGCTCGCTTATAATACTTTGCACAACCTACCAATAAACAAAACCCCAAACAATCAACACCTTTAATCCTAAAACCATCCAAAAAGCAAATAAAACACAACAATACCTTCCGAAAATCCCGAGACTGAGTCGAATCGAAAATCGGCCACACTTTATCAAACTCCTACAAGATCGATCTCAATTCCAATCAAACAAAACAAAACAAAACAAACAGATCATAACTGTGTATAAATAATAATAATAATAATAATAATAATAATAATAATAATAATAATAAAACGTAATAAAAGCATAAACGAGGGTTAATTGTTAGCGTACCTTAGGGCCTCTAAGAGAAGATAATATAAAGTATAAAAGCTGTTCGCCTAATTTAGGGTTAGAGTGACGGAAATTGCCGACACGTGGCGTAGCGTTATTGGCTCCAACACCGATTACTGACGGATCAAGCCCTAATAATAAACAGTTGGTGTACATAGCACTCTCTAGCTCTGTTTCTCTCTCCTTTT
Source organism: Ambrosia x helenae (assembly GCA_030844895.1). Classification (NCBI taxonomy): domain Eukaryota; kingdom Viridiplantae; phylum Streptophyta; class Magnoliopsida; order Asterales; family Asteraceae; genus Ambrosia; species Ambrosia x helenae. Next base: position 120,542 of record JAUTDX010000295.1, on the reverse strand, counting down.
CTCGGTCCATCTTCATTAACCATAAAGCTATAACTCTCTCTCTCTCTCTGTTTGTAAATGTAGATGTATAGATATATGTTTGTATATATAAATATACAATCTCTCTCTCTCTCTCTCTACATCTACAGGCTTCTCATCTGTTTCTCTCTCTGTTAAGTCTGTGTCTCGATTTGGTTTTTGGTTAAGAAGATTTATTTAGTTTTGTTACAAATCAGGTCCCTTGAAAATGAAGAATGTTACAAATTGGTACCTAAGATTTAGAAGTGCTTTTGAAATTTGAAACTATAGGGCTCTTTGTGGAGTCACGCGTAAGTGATGTGGTATGGTAATGGTAGGCTCTTTGTTGTGGAGTCATGCGTGACTGATGGGGTAAGAAGCGCGGCGTGAAAGGGGGTTAAACGTTTTCCTAATGGGCGTGGAATAAGGTGAAAAGGGGAGGGGCGTGTTTATTTAATTTAAATATAGTTTTAATGAGTTGTGGATAGCAAAAACTTATGAAACTACAATGGTGTGGTGTGAAAATAAGTGAATTCAAGTGGTTTGGTGATATGACAGCTATTTTATGATGTGTTTTTAAGAAGAAGAAGCAACTCTCATTCAACACCAAGGGCACTATTCCAAGACGGAATAAGATACCCAAAAACAAATGTACACAATTACATTAATTCAAAATTGCATCATTTCTCCCAATCCACCGAGCCCCATTTCGCTCTGTATTTAAACAAAAGAAAACCAAAAACCTTCACGTCCGAAACAATGTCCGTCACTTTTGCAACCTTGTTCAAAAAAATCGTCGCGTTCCTAGCTTTCCACAACCTCCAACTAGTAATAATAATAACGCTTTAGAAAACCTGTTTCTTTATCTCCGAGTGACAACAATGCTGAAATAAGCCAACCAAATCCTTCACAGAGAATGCGTAAAGCTGAGGAATTCTGCACCACGTCGAAATTCCATTCCTTACTCCTGCCGCGACACTACAACCAGTGAAAACATGGTTCGTTGACTCATCTACGTCACCGCATAACACACACAAACCATCTTGCACCTGCACATTTCGCTTTATCAACGCTAACTTAGTCGGGAGACGGTCAAGAAACGCCCGCCACATAAAAATATTAACTATTTTATAATGTGACTATGAAAACTTGTGAAACGTTAATGGATAACATTATTTAAGAGTTTAAATTATCAAATGTTCAAAACAATTATACATGACATATCTTTGATTTTAAACTAACCCTCACAAGTCATAACTTTTTTATATGCTAATATTTTTATTAAAACTACGAAAACTGAAGAGTTTTTTCTCTTTAATTTAGGTTACGGTATTGTTAGAGTCTTTAAATTTAAATAAAAATTAACATATTACATGATTACCAATATCTATATTTTTTCACCGCATCACAAAAATTTATATACGTTCTCTCTTCCACTCCCTTTGGAATTGGTTTTTGGTTAAAAAGATTTAGTTTTGTATTGTTACAAGTTAGGTCCCTTGAAAATGAAGAATGTTACAAAAATGGAACCTATGATTTGGAGTGCTTTTGAATTTTGAAAGTGGTAGTGGTGGGACCGGTTGTTACATAAGGTTGTCACGTTTGTTTGTGCCGGATGATAAGAATTTGAAATGAGGCTGTGTTGGTCTAACGTGCGCCGGGTTGGTACTTTAACTGGTTGTTGCCGGCCACCTTGGATTATTTTATGGGGATGGGTTTGGGCCCGTTGACCCACGGCCCACGGAGGCTTGACGGCTGTGTTTAAATAACTGCTATTGTGTTAAACTATAACTTTTTTTAACGACTCATTGGAATTATTCATGTACCACTGGAGTATTATCGTGTCACAACGCGATCATATTTCACCACTAAGTCACAAATTCAGGAAGAAACTCATAATTATGAAAAAACCCCATTGTGAGATTTGAACTCAGTACCTTATAGTCTTTAAGTCTTATCACACCGCCAAAATGCCGTTGGGCTATAATGTCAAACGTATTAGTCAAAGTGTTATGTGGTGTGTTAACTATATAAAAGCACATTTTTAATGCATCAGATTTAACCTAATAGAATTGTGGTTGGATCAAAATGTAAAGTAATCAAATTTATAATGTAGAATCATAATGGATTCATATGACTCAACTCATACATAGGAAATGTACAAAATACATAAAACGTGTATAAAGGAAAAACTGGCACATGTAATCCAAAGACATTCATATCATGGGTTGAAATTTTACCCCTAGCGCTTTGCATAGGGGTCGAAATGTAGAGTAACTAAAGTCCGGAGGTGCAGCGACTTTATTTTTTAGTATAGATATATAATATAATATTGATTTTACTTGTGTCGCGTTGTCGGGGGTCGAAACGCAGAGTAACTTTAATAGACCAACTGGAAACGTGCATAAAATAAGCACAAAAACGTATTATATTTGACCTGACTCATTTCCAAAAAGTTTACGCTGAAACGTAGACCAACTCGAATTCATACCGACACATACATAAAAATAAGCACGTAAAAAAAGTTTTTCTTAATGTAAAGCAAGGAAAATAGTAAAGTCGAAACCTTAGAAACTCAAGGGGGTGAAAATTATACTTACAACCTTTTTAAACGCAACGAAAATTAGTTTGTTAAAAAAGAAATTAACGAAAGAAGGTTATTGTAGAAAAAACATATTTACTTGAAAACGTATATTATATATGGTATAAGAGTAAAATTAGAATATTACAAACTGGATGGGCTAATTTGTAAAACTTGTATAATGGAGCATGGGCGTAAATCGTTTGCGGAACTGCGGTTTGCATAGATTTTGCACAAATACAGCCGACAGCCTTTGTGATTCTTAAATCATTTGCGGAATTGCGGTTTGCATAGATTTTGCTATTCTAGATTTGTTTGATTCCGAAATCGTTTGCTTTTTTACACGGTACGCTAATAACTAATTCACTATTCTCTAACTTCCTAAATGTCTCATTGAAATTTGTGTTGTGTTGAGCGTATTCTGTGATTTTTTAATTTGTAGACTTGAATTTTGAACTTTGGATAGGCTTTTCACGGGACTTATCTTGCTTATGGGGCTGCAACTTTGCAACATGTTTTATGTTTTTTTAAAGGCCCCAAATTTTTGCTTCACTTTAGGCCACCAAAATGGTTGAGCCGGCCCTGGAGAACGCGACAAATTGATCTTGGCATCATTGATATTTGTTTTCACTTTGACCAGTTGATATTGATCCACATACTAAGGCTCTGATGTCTAAAATTCTTTAAATCCTTTAACATACACACACAACTTAAAGTTGTTTTCACTTTGACCAATTGAATCATAGTAAGGCTCTATTGTGTTAAGTTCTTAAAATCCTTTAAAACAGACAATCTATTAATTCAAATCTTCCAGTTGATCCATGATTTCAAATAACATTAAGATTTGGCAATGTGCAGTGCATGCTAATCTGTTACTTTAAACCCATGTCCATCATTTGATTCTTTTTTTTTTTTTTGGAAATTTTTCATCCCAAATCATACAAGAAAATATGCCAGTAAAATGCAGCAGTGACCAAGTTCAGTTTAAACCTGATTGCTTGCAAGTTACAACCCAACTCTAGGCTCTAGCAAATCAAGTGGGTCAAGCAGGGTAATGGGTCAAAACGAGTCCAGGTTGAAATTAATCACTTCTAATACCAGGAAAATGTATTAGACCGGGTCGATTTTTTTCGCAAAGACTTCTTGCCAATTCTAATTACATAAAACTAATATCAAGTAAGGTTTGAAATTGATTGCCGTGTATTAAGATATAAACTTTGAACCTCAACCCAATTGCCCAGATTGTCATGTTTAGCCTAGATGTTATTATCTGAACCATTCCACATCGACCCATTACTCAACTCGATTGATATGTTCATCCTCTTCCCCTTTTAGTTGTTTTCATTTGACCCGTAAAATAAAACCCAACCCAACCCACAATTATATACACATAAAGAAAACGGACCGAAACTGCCACAAGAGAACCATTGACAGCCACAAGAGGTTGTAGAGAAACAACACAACCCCAATAGGCCAGTATGGTCATAAGACATGTGTGATATGTTGATTCCATATATGATCATGAACTCAAAAGGCATCATATGATTTTCCTACACGACAGTCACTGAATTCAAAGCCTTCATTAAGCCTCTACCAATACTGGTACTAACTACTAATTATTCTCTCACAAGTTCAAAAAATAGATGACTTACCTAAGTGTCTCCTCTAACCACAAGAAACAACTCAACAAGTAACCGCTTTAACGTAAATTCGAGCACATACAATTATAATAAAAACTATAATCTTATAATTTTATATCTTTAATGTTGGTTCAACAAGAAAAAAAAAAAAACGAACGGTTTTTGGATGTATTTGTATGGCAGTAATGTCACCACAATTTACTAACATGTATAGCAATGAGATACGTGAACGCGTTTACTTTAAACGTGCCATATATGAAGATACATGTAGTTTACATTATATTGATTCAGAAATCTAATAACAATCCCACATAAAAAAATCTATGACTTGGTCAACAGGGACACATTTTCCACATTAAAAGAAGACCATAAACTTCATTTAGAATTGCTAAAACCATCCCAATGAGTCTGCTAGATTTCTAACGAAATTCTTACCTTATATATAAAACCAAGGTTTTATCAAAATCAAACAAAAGACTCGTGTCTCATCTTACTAATTTTTTCAAATGCAGATGAAAAAAAAAAATTCAAAACATGTTAGAGATATAAAAGTAAACTTGATTTATTCATATGTTATTGTAATATTAAACTTATGTTAAGTAGTATATCCTAAGTCTAGAAGGATAATATCAACCGGTTTGTATCACACCGGTTTGTAAATAAGTTAGTCCTAAGTATGAATATTGTAAACGACGCGTCTGTTCACCATGGCACCGGTTCAAAACCTATTTAAAGGGCCGGATGTCTTTCATTTGAAAATAAGAAAGTCTATGTTAAAATAACTAACTTTCAAACTACTCTTTCCCTCCAAATCTATAACCACCCGTCGCCCCATATACACAAAGCGCCCTGCAGAATTCATTCGCAGATTTCATTTCAGACCTGTGCAGAATTATTCAATCACTAACATGGCATCAGAGCCCGATCAAAAGAAGATATACGGTATGTTCGATTACGAAGAGAAGTCCGAAGATGTTCCCGAAGACAAAGGCAAGCGGCCGATGTCTCCATATAGTGAAGATGATCGTGTGGATCAAATTGTTCTCGATAAGAAGATCGCAGAATTTAAGAAGGAGTGTATGGACCCTTCGAACATCAACTTCTCCAAATTTCACATCGGATCAGGCCCAAAGACGCGTGTAGAAAGGAAGAAACATGCGCAAAAGGAGTACAACAATCAAGTAAAGGATGCCCCCGAATACCCACACGCGATGTGTTGCGGTAAATGTAAAGAACCCTTCCACTATAGAAGAAATTGCCCAAAGAAGATGGGTAAAACAGAATTCATGGTAAAAGGAACGGAAGGAAAAGGATGGGATGATGTTTGGTACGCAAGCTTAACAAGAAAAGAACATGGTTGTGGTTTCAAGGACCAATTCGCCATATTCACAAAATCATTTGGAGTAGAAGGCCAACCAAGCGGATATAGGAGGGAGTATTTTAGAGGAAGAGGATCGGTAATCATCACAAGTGGAGGGCAAGTTCACAAGATCAAGAAGGTATACTATGTCCCTACACTTAGAAAAAATGTGCTAAGTATAGAAAAATTAAATCAAGAAGGCCTAGAAGTAGAATTCGATGGTGACACTTGTCACATACATCGACCGATCCTACAAGAGAAAAGAAAGTTGATTCTATGCCGAATTTGTGATAGTGAAAGTCACTTCACATTTAAATGCCCCGAAAGGAAAAATATTGTTAAGAAAGATGGAAATGGACCGCTAGAAAGGTTCTCAACCAAACGGGTCAGATTTGAAGGCATAAAAGAATCACTAAGTGTTGAAGAAAAAGAAAGGGCTTACATGTTCAAGCAATTTCAAGAATTCTCTATCGATAAGGACAATTATGAAGGCGTTATGGAGAAAGTTCCTACCATGTACCCAACCAATGGTTCTCGCATACAAGATTGCTTAGTTTTCATGGATATGCTCCATGTTACAACAACGGTTGAAAGGTACAAGCGTAAGTTCGAATTAGAATTTGAGAAAATTGTAAAATGGTTCATGCAAGATTTCTTGAAAATAAGAATTGAAGCCCCTATACCACCACGAGACACAACCGGCTATCCTATTAGCCTTTTGGACTTGTATACAAAAGTTCAAGTGTTTGGTGGATATGAGAAAGTCACTAGAGATGAAAATTGGGCGATTGTTGCAATGAGTATGGGATATGGAAGAGGGCTGCCTAGTCTCGCAAAGAAAGAAGAGATAGCAACTACACTTCGGCTTGTGTTCGTTAGATATCTAGAGATGATGGAATGGTACCATCTCAAATACAAAGGCCGCGAGTTGGTTGTTGAAGTCAACAATGAAGAAGGTAGCACAAGTGAAGGCAACAAATGGAAGGATGAAGATATGCCGCCTAAGAAGAGGAGCCGATCATCATCATCAAGTGACGAATGAAGAAAGGATGAAGAAATCAAGTTTAAGGGGGAGATTGTTAGAGATATAAAAGTAAACTTGATTTATTCATATGTTATTGTAATATTAAACTTATGTTAAGTAGTATATCCTAAGTCTAGAAGGATAATATCAACCGGTTTGTATCACACCGGTTTGTAAATAAGTTAGTCCTAAGTATGAATATTGTAAACGACGCGTCTGTTCACCATGGCACCGGTTCAAAACCTATTTAAAGGGCCGGATGTCTTTCATTTGAAAATAAGAAAGTCTATGTTAAAATAACTAACTTTCAAACTACTCTTTCCCTCCAAATCTATAACCACCCGTCGCCCCATATACACAAAGCGCCCTGCAGAATTCATTCGCAGATTTCATTTCAGACCTGTGCAGAATTATTCAATCACTAACATGGCATCAGAGCCCGATCAAAAGAAGATATACGGTATGTTCGATTACGAAGAGAAGTCCGAAGATGTTCCCGAAGACAAAGGCAAGCGGCCGATGTCTCCATATAGTGAAGATGATCGTGTGGATCAAATTGTTCTCGATAAGAAGATCGCAGAATTTAAGAAGGAGTGTATGGACCCTTCGAACATCAACTTCTCCAAATTTCACATCGGATCAGGCCCAAAGACGCGTGTAGAAAGGAAGAAACATGCGCAAAAGGAGTACAACAATCAAGTAAAGGATGCCCCCGAATACCCACACGCGATGTGTTGCGGTAAATGTAAAGAACCCTTCCACTATAGAAGAAATTGCCCAAAGAAGATGGGTAAAACAGAATTCATGGTAAAAGGAACGGAAGGAAAAGGATGGGATGATGTTTGGTACGCAAGCTTAACAAGAAAAGAACATGGTTGTGGTTTCAAGGACCAATTCGCCATATTCACAAAATCATTTGGAGTAGAAGGCCAACCAAGCGGATATAGGAGGGAGTATTTTAGAGGAAGAGGATCGGTAATCATCACAAGTGGAGGGCAAGTTCACAAGATCAAGAAGGTATACTATGTCCCTACACTTAGAAAAAATGTGCTAAGTATAGAAAAATTAAATCAAGAAGGCCTAGAAGTAGAATTCGATGGTGACACTTGTCACATACATCGACCGATCCTACAAGAGAAAAGAAAGTTGATTCTATGCCGAATTTGTGATAGTGAAAGTCACTTCACATTTAAATGCCCCGAAAGGAAAAATATTGTTAAGAAAGATGGAAATGGACCGCTAGAAAGGTTCTCAACCAAACGGGTCAGATTTGAAGGCATAAAAGAATCACTAAGTGTTGAAGAAAAAGAAAGGGCTTACATGTTCAAGCAATTTCAAGAATTCTCTATCGATAAGGACAATTATGAAGGCGTTATGGAGAAAGTTCCTACCATGTACCCAACCAATGGTTCTCGCATACAAGATTGCTTAGTTTTCATGGATATGCTCCATGTTACAACAACGGTTGAAAGGTACAAGCGTAAGTTCGAATTAGAATTTGAGAAAATTGTAAAATGGTTCATGCAAGATTTCTTGAAAATAAGAATTGAAGCCCCTATACCACCACGAGACACAACCGGCTATCCTATTAGCCTTTTGGACTTGTATACAAAAGTTCAAGTGTTTGGTGGATATGAGAAAGTCACTAGAGATGAAAATTGGGCGATTGTTGCAATGAGTATGGGATATGGAAGAGGGCTGCCTAGTCTCGCAAAGAAAGAAGAGATAGCAACTACACTTCGGCTTGTGTTCGTTAGATATCTAGAGATGATGGAATGGTACCATCTCAAATACAAAGGCCGCGAGTTGGTTGTTGAAGTCAACAATGAAGAAGGTAGCACAAGTGAAGGCAACAAATGGAAGGATGAAGATATGCCGCCTAAGAAGAGGAGCCGATCATCATCATCAAGTGACGAATGAAGAAAGGATGAAGAAATCAAGTTTAAGGGGGAGATTGTTAGAGATATAAAAGTAAACTTGATTTATTCATATGTTATTGTAATATTAAACTTATGTTAAGTAGTATATCCTAAGTCTAGAAGGATAATATCAACCGGTTTGTATCACACCGGTTTGTAAATAAGTTAGTCCTAAGTATGAATATTGTAAACGACGCGTCTGTTCACCATGGCACCGGTTCAAAACCTATTTAAAGGGCCGGATGTCTTTCATTTGAAAATAAGAAAGTCTATGTTAAAATAACTAACTTTCAAACTACTCTTTCCCTCCAAATCTATAACCACCCGTCGCCCCATATACACAAAGCGCCCTGCAGAATTCATTCGCAGATTTCATTTCAGACCTGTGCAGAATTATTCAATCACTAACAAAACAGCATCAATCAATGATGAATGCACAAAAATGAAGTTCGTACAGCAGAAAATGAGAACGCACCTTATCAATGGCGGTAACTGTAACAGGACAAGCAGATTGATATTTCTCGGATAAGTGTATCCAAACAGCTTCAAACGAAATTAAAATCTGATAAGTATACTGGGGAATTATGCTTTATACCAAAAGATAACAATGAAAAGAATAATGATATATAAAGCTAACCATCTAATGATAATGACAAAACGTAGGTAACTATCGTAACTATTATAAAAAAGAGTAACATATGACTAATATGAGGTGTTAGCTATCAGTTAGTGCAGTAATATATTTTTAGATTTTTGTTATGTATGCATTTAGTAGTAGTTGTACATTCAGTTAGTGTGCATTCAAGCTTCCAATATATATTGGAAGGCTATGCATGATTGTATAATTTTATTGATCTTAATACAACAGTTAGCTACATTGCTAATTAGCTCTCTCAATAATATTCAAACTAGATATAAAACCATAGCTTACAATCAAATAATAATAGCTACATCATATATTATACTTACTCGCCTAGCGAGTCGGATTGAGCCCTAAATGCATCTGGCTCCCACTCCCCTGAAGATACATCACACTATTACTCCTAGCCAGTGTTGAAGATATCTCCGTAGACGCTCAATCCTCCTAAGCTCAATCAACCCCATACCAGCAGCAGCACTAGCATCCGAAATCAACTTCATGGACTCGCTCTCTCCCTTGGCCCTAATACTATTACTCGCTGCTCTTGCTCCACCTTTGCCACCACAAACTTCGACCACTCCACCTCTTTATAGAACTCCCCATCGTTAGCTCTACGTATATCACGAACCAGTGCAGAAACTCTTGAACGCTCGGTTAACAGCTTAGCAGCGTTGAATTGAGCAACAACATGATGTGTGCTATCCGCAGATTACGTGCCACATCGACATCATATCCATGTTAACCAATGAATAACCATGCATGCAGGGTTGGCTCCAGAGTGTTGCTAACCCAAGCTAGGTGCAATGGCGGACCTAGGATTTGTATTCAAGGGGGGCGATCGGGGGGTTTAACCTAATTTTTAAAGGGGGCGGTCGGATTTTTACATACAAATTACACTAACTTTTTATATAAATTATACTAACTTTTAAATTTTAAGGGGGGCGCCCGCCCACCTTGGCTATAATGTGGGTAACAAGGCGGGCGGTTGTTTCGGTTTGAGAGTCAAGTTTGGTGTTGAGGTTGGAGGTGGCTTGAACAAGAGCTTGCAGCTGGGTTTTTATGTCCGATTGGTGGTTTGCAGATGAGGATGAAATGGTGATAAGCTGGGCAAGTTGGTCGGATACGGTGGTGGGTAAGTCGTCGGACGACGAAGTGTTGTCTCGGCGAGGCATGATTCGGGAATGAAAGCACCAAAATGATAGGTTTACAAAGAAAACCTACAAACTTCCTAGAATAATTAATAGGAGAAGAGAATACTTTGGGGCAATTTTCTGATGTCTTTCTCAAACAAACTTACAAGAATATAAATATGCAATGGATCAAGGCCATGATGCCCATGTTCCTTATTTGATGGAGTCATTCATTCACTACTCCTACCATGCTCCACTAATCCACTAACTCAACAATGCAACAATGCAGTAACCTATCTAGAATATGCAAAAGGAAATAACTGACAAATAAAACAAAGCATTCAACTAATTAAAACGGGCTGGCTTCCTTTGTTCACGAACGGGCCTCTTGTTGGGCTGCTGCTGGGCCACTGATGGTGAGCTACCTTGAGATGGATCATCCCCTTCCCCTTGAGAATATACGTTGGCATCAATGCCGTCCAACTCAGGAAAGTAGTCGAGCATAGCTTCAAAGTCTTCCCAGGTTGCCTCTTCAAGTGGTTTGTTTTCCCACTTAATTAAAATCTGATTTTTGTCGTTGTCTAGGCGGTGGTCCATGATCGTTTCTAGAAGCGAAGCAATGTCCATATCAGAATAAACCTTCGAAAGATCTCCGGATGCAGCTGGAACGTCCCCGTGACATTGTTTGAGTAACGAAACGTGAAACACCGGGTGAATCTTCGAGCCGGGTGGAAGCTCTAGTTTGTAAGCGACATTGCCAATCTTCTCCATGACTTTATAAGGTCCATAATAACGCCTTGATAAATATAGGTAGCGCTCCCATGATTTAGGCGCATCAAACACAAACGCCCGAAGATACATTTCCAAACATCGATTGACAACCTCGGTTTGGCCATCGGTTTGTGGATGATAAGCACTTGAGTGAAGTAATTTAGTGCCCGTTTGCTTGAAAAGTTCCTTCCAAAAATGACTCACAAAAAATCGGATCACGGTCTGAGACAATTGTTTTTGGCAAGCCATGTAACCGATAGATTTCCCGCATAAAAATGGAGGCTAGGGAAATAGCCGTATAGGTAGTCGGTAACGAAATAAAATGAGCAAACTTAGATAAACGGTCAACGATTACCCATATAGTGGTTTTTCTTTTCGAACTCGGTAACCCGGTAATAAAATCCATGGGTATATGTCGACCCAAGGGAATTCCGGAGTTGGAAGGGGCTGTAAAAGACCATAAGGTTTGTGGTTGGGTGTTTTAATAGTTTGGCACACCGTACATTCCTTAACGAATTTAACAACATCCTTACGTAAGCCGAGCCATGTGAAGGCACTCGCTAAACGTTTGGCTGTGGCGATAACCCCGGAATGTACTCCTGTAAAGGATGCGTGGTACTCTTCGAGTAAACGAAGACGCAAGTCAGTGATTGGATGGATGAAAAGCTTGCCATGCATATATAAAAGACCATCACGAAAATTATGGTGGGGAAATGAAGTGAGATCAGTTTTGACTTGGTGGACAAGCTGTGAACCAGTGGGGTCAGAAATGTAATAGGAACGAAGTTCGGCTAACCAAGTGGCGGTAGGGTATGAAATCGCTAAAAGTGATGGAATATCCATTCGACTTAAAGCATCGGCAACGGTGTTTTCTTTACCAGGTTTAAAATGAATTTCGAAATCATAACCCATAAGTTTGGTGAGCCACTTTTGTTGTTCGGGAGTTTGTATGGTTTGGGAGAGAATGTGTTTCAAACTATGATGGTCGATGAAGATGCGAAAACGACGGCCCAAAAGGTATTGACGCCATGTTTTACGGCTTCGGTAATGGCATAGAGTTCTTTTGTGTAGGTTGATTGGGCCTGTAAGGTTGAACAAAGTTTCTTGCTGAAGAAGGCAATTGGGCGATTGTTTTGAGACAAAATGGCACCAATCGCTTGACCGGATGCGTTGGTTGTGACATCAAAAGGGTCGTTGAAATTGGGTAAGGCAAGGGTGGCAAATTGTTGCATATGGTCTTTGAGTTTTAAAAAGGCTTCAGTGGCTTTTGAAGACCAATTAAATTCTTTGGACTTCAATAAATCGGTTAAAGGCGAGGCAATTTGGGCATAACTTGGTACAAAACGCCGGTAGTAACCGGTAAGGCCGAGAAAGGCACAAAGGGTAGTGAAGAAATGAGGAGCCGGCCAACGTCGAATGGCATCGATCTTGTCCGGTTCCAGTGCAACTCCATGTGCGGATATCCGGTGGCCTAAAAAGGATATTTCGGAAACGTCGAAAGTGCACTTTGAGGCTTTGGCATGAAACTGATGTTGGTGAAGGGTTTAGAAAACAAACTTGAGATGGTTATAGTGATCCTCACGAGTGTAACTGTAAATGAGGATATCGTCAAAAAAAACCATGACAAATTTTCGAAGCACATTTCTAAAGAGATCATTCATGGCGGATTGAAAGGTTGATGGGGTGTTCGTTATACCGAATGGCATTACGAGGAATTCATAATGGCCATCCATGGTACGAAATGCGGTTTTGGGTATGTCTTTGGGTGCAACTCGGATTTGGTGATAGCCGGAGCGTTAATCAATTTTTGAAAAAACGGTAGCACCATGTAGTTCATTGAGTAGCTCATCTATTGTAGGAATAGGAAAGCGGTCACGTATTGTGACGACATTGAGGGCTCGATAATCTACACAAAGCGCCAAGTTCCATCTTTCTTTTTTACTAATAGGACCGGCGAGGAAATCGGGCTTTGGCTAGGTTGGATAATACCATTGTTTAACATTTCAGTGATAAGTTGTGTCATGATTTGCATCTGAAAATGCGGATATCGGTAAGGTTTGACGTTGATTGGTTGGTCATTGACAAGGGGTATATGGTGGTCATGTGGTCTTGGTGGAGGAAGGGTTGTTGGTTCTTTGAAAATGGGTTGGAAAAGATCGAGTAAGGTGGTGATTTTTGGGTCGGAATCGGTGACAGTGAGATTAAGAAATTAAGAGGGCACCCATTTATTGGTTAATCTATATAGGAAAAATTACAGAAATCGTCCTTTATGTTTACGTCATTTTTCAGTGGTTGTCCTTTAACTTCAAAATTGACGAGAATCGTCCTTTATGTTATAAAATCTTGCAGGTCTCGTCCTTTAGGCCTAACCTGGTTAGTTTTTGTGGTTAAGTTTGGCAAAATGACAGTTTTGCCATCATCTCTATTAAACCCAAACCCAAACACCCAAGACCACCACGCTTTCCATAACAGTAACCTCACTAACCACCATCTCTGTAACCGCCATGCGACTCTCACAACCATCTGGTAACCACCACCATGACCTTCATCATCAACAATAATCTATGCTTGTTATTAAAAGGATTAGAGATGAAACTGGGGATTTTACCTTCAAAAAGCTATTTATGGCTCAATCGGAACCCTTTCATCCTAATCACCATCGTCCGTCATGATCTGTAGTCACCAGAGAAACAACCGTCGCCGCTGATCAGTCCCACCATCGTCTCCTCCTCTTCTTTCTCTCTGCTCCCCCCTCTCTCTCTCTCTCTCTCTCTTCAACTCCTCTCTCTCTCTCCACCGGTCTCTCTCTCTCTCTCTCTACAGATCTTATTATTGGTAAAGAGGGTTTGTGGTGTTTTCTTGGGGAGCAGGACCGCCGGAGCTCTGCCGTGACTTGCCAGAGGTCCACTTCCTCTCCGATGTCCTCCTCTCTCTCTAATGTTTTTATATAAGTGTATTGTCTGTGTAATGTGTGTGTGTGTGTTTTATAAAGAGGGTGAGTGTGAGGTGTTTACATAATAGAGTGGGCATGTGTCTGGTGGTTTGGTGGTGGGGGATGAAAAAGATGAGGGCATGGTGTCTGGGGGTTTGGTGGTGGGAGATGAAAGAGATGAGGGCATAATTGTCATTTTACCAAACTTAACCATAAAAAACTAACCAGGTGAAGCCTAAAGGACGAGACCTGCAAGATTTTACAACATAAAGGACGATTCTCGTCAATTTTAAAGTTAAAGGACAGCCACTGAAAAGCGATGTAAACATAAAGGATGATTTTTGTAATTTTTCCATCTATATATATATATATATATATATTGCAAAGGGAGAAATCCTACATGTTTATTATCTTTCCAACGTGTATCATAGTGCTATATAAAAAACGGAGGAAAAAACGACTACTTTTTGTAACTCGACAGGTATTGTGTAAGATTTGGGATTAGTTTAAAAAAAATTGTGGGTTTGGGTCGGGTCTGGGATTAGGTGATACCCGACCCCATTACCTGAAACCACATACCCAAATACCCGAACTATATACCCGATCATATACCCATGAATTTTTTAACACATCATATAACCCTTAGACTAATGCGGTCGATATTTGCAATATACGTGCACCATCATAAACTAAAAACTTTATAGTATGTAACTAAAATATATGTATAGTTATTATAATACTATTTCAATAAATAACTTTTTTTTCTTATTTCATGTTAGTTCTTTTTAGAATGGCCGATTACAGTTTTCCTGCATATAACTGTAAAGCGCATCACTCTATTCCATATGTAAAATTGATATGTTATATTAGATATTTCAACCCGGGACGCTCTCGGGATAAAAGCTAGTATGGATATATATATAGGATTAGGTTCAAATAAAAACAAGGTTGAGTTGGAAGAACCGTGGAAACTCCGACATAAAATGTGATTTTTTAAAAAAAAAAAAATACACACTGATGTAAAAACGGGTAACTCCCCTGTAAAAAAAAGTGAAAAATGTGGGAACGAACAAGTCATTAACAAGGATATAACTTAGCAGAGAAATTAACATGGATATCGGGATAAGGAAAATTGTTGCGGAATGAATAAGGGTATTGGAATAAGCCTTAAAACCCACAATTTACCATTTGAAAGTTGTGGGAATCGAAAATAGAGGTTGGAATCGAAAATGGGGGCTGGAATCGAACCCGGGGCTTAAAATGCGAAAATTGGATAAGTGTACTGTAGGAGGGCGCCTTTCCTTAGAAACTACCTCGAGAGTGGAAAAGCAAATGTGAGACTTATGTAGGTTAAAACCAGGACTTAAGAAAGCGTTTAGTGCGAGATAGAATGATATAAGTACATATGATCAAGTATGTATCGAATATTATGTGTATATATGTGATTGTTTAATTGTATGTCTTGCAAAGATTTAAGCAAGGCCAAGGTTATGATTGTATGGATATTTTATATATATATATATATATATATATATATATATATATATATATATTAAGATTGGTCGTCATAAATTGAATAATTGTAGGGTCCTACACTCAGTGTTAGGACCTAATACTTAATACAAGTAGATAAGAAGTCATTAGCAAGAAATACGTATTAATTTGAATGTATAGTTACGCGGACTTATATGTGCTAAATTGTTTTGTATGTAAAGTTGTCACATGTTGTGTGTTTGGGGATTGGAACGGGTATGGACACTTGAAATCACGTATGTATAGAATAGTTATGCATGTAAGGTTTTGATCATGATAATACGATCATGGGAATTGTACATACATATGTAGTACAACTTGTTAACCGTATTGTTATTTGAATGGAAATGGAAATGGAGACGCAGGTTTGTTAAGGTTGAACGCATGGAAGCCCAAAATTAGAATCCGAAGATTGGACTCGAGATTGTAACCGAAACGGGTTCGAACTTGTAGAGACAAGTTAACACGATCATCAAGTTTTCTTTGGATGTTATTAACATATCGTCAAAGCACAGAACGAAGTCACTTACCGAACTAATGATATGGTTATGAGGTGATCGCAGGTTATTAGGGTCTTCAATACGAAGCAAGGAACGATTAAAGATTGAGTGAGGACGTGGATTGTACGGAGAGTGTGGTCACGTAATCTTTTATATATGTTTTTATTTAATGTAATCTAAGAATGGCATACGTAACAACTGGAATATATCTATATAACGATTTCTAAGTATTATAATTAGACATAAGTGAAAGAAATTTTGTGGTTTGTTTTTCAGTTACTTGTTTTCTATTAAAACGGTTAGGTGTTATATAAGGATCCGAGCTAAGCCTTATAACAAGTAGGTTATATTTAATTTAATATGGATTATATGGCTTTAATGAAGACATGGATATATGAGTTCTTGTGGAATTTAGACCCATGTGGGATTTTGTTTAAACTTGCGTTATAATCATTACTAGATGATGGAAACAATTATAAACATCATTAGAATTGATTTGGATGATTTGTATCAAAATTGGGTTTCAACGCAATTTCTGATGGCAATAAGTGTTAATCTAACAAGACTAGTGATTTTGACAAAAACAGCTGAAATAACAATACATAAAAGTTATCCCAACAAAACCGTAAATCGAAAATAGTTATTTACAATACAACCAAATTTACAATATATATTTTTTTTTACAAATATAAAAGTTACACATAGCTAAACAAGGTCTTCATGACAAGGCACATCATGTGATGGCGTAACTAGACCTTCTCTGTGGTAGTTTAGCCAACAAGCGACGCGTGGGCTCATCGAGTTCGGCAACCTGGTGTTTTACGACGTCCCAGGATCACATGTATGGGTATAATGAGTTAAATCATCCCACATGTTGAGTTAAATCAACTTGTGTCGGGCCCGATGATGACCTAGCCTTAGCCTTTTGTTTTTTAGAGTTTTCCAGCATTTGGAGGAAATAAAATAAAGGTGTAAGTTTATAAAAAATGTAATCATATAAAAATAATTTTATACCTAAACATTTGTAGCTTCACGCACGTTTGAATATAGACCACGTCTGGTCACTTGTCAACATATCTTTCCTAGTGTGGGTACTCAAAGTCACCTCGTCCGTCGAGGGTTCCACTCCCGTCTCTACTTGGTAAAACAATATGTTAATTAATATTATTTATTAAACATCAAGACCACGATTAGAATGGTTCATGATGTTCCACATGGTAGAAGAATGTGCTTGAGTTATTTCCCTGTCGAAATGACGTGAGAGAAAGAACCTCTTGGTGGAGTCCAACCCTCCAAAATAGCACTACTTAGTGACTAGGAGCGGAGAGACCTTTGCGCGATTTAAGGTATACGAGAGGCAAAAAAAAAACTCCCGGTGATGATTATGATTTCGTTTGTGATTGTGTCTGATGCAACGTGGTAGCTATAGATGTTGAAAACGATGAAGAAGAAAACAAAAAAAAACCACTATTGACTTAGCACATATTTTGAATGAGTAATCGAACACAGAGGATGCGAAATCGGTTTGGAAAACGAGAACGACCGATAGTGTTGAGGGGTTAGTATCTTCAGGCTGGAAGCACGTAGAATGAGTTGTATAATGTTTACTAGGTTAGAGCCCCGCGTGTACACGCGGTACATGTCCATATCAAATGAAAAAAAATCTATAAAGATAGTATAAAGATAGTAGTATGCAAATTTTATTTATTGTTACGTAATACAATTCGTATTAATTTTGGTTTATTGTAAATTATCATAAAAAAAAGTTTAATGCTACCCAATAACAGATATATGAATAAACAAATGTTTGATTATACGTGATTTAAAAACAAATAATGAAATGAATAAACATATATTTATTGTAACGCATGCAAATGAAGATTAAATTCAAAGTAAATAAATGTAGTTTAACAAATCATACAACCAAAAAACTATAAAAAAACGATTTATGCAAAATATGATAGCATACTTATTCACAAACTTCAAAATATTTTTTTATAGACAACATTTGTTATTTATTATTAACGTTGTCATCTTTATCCAATATTAGTATTTTCAGGCTATCTCTACTCTTGTCACTTGGCAGCGACATACAACTACCCACGTGTAAAAACAGGATCTTTCAAATACAGACCTATCCTAAATAGGGTTTGTCATTGACTTTTATTTATTGTCATTGCGAAACATAAAGTAAGAGGGAATTGTCTTCTATTAAATCTAAAAAGAATCTTCTTATCAGATAGGGACAACCTAATTCTTTGTATAAAAGTTCGCATTCCAATGTTATTCCCTGAAATTATTTTAGCTTCTATAACACGTTTTGATATGGAAAGATGATTTTGAACTTATGGCTTTGAAAAGAATTTATGTCCACTTATAGGATCCCTGGACCATTAGAATAACAAAACAGTAAAATTTGTCAAAAAAAAAAAAACTCTGGTAAGTAAAAGAAAGACATTTGGCATTTTAACTGTATTATCATCAAGAATTTAAAGTAAATACATCCAGAAGACCCTGAACTATTCTAACGGTTAGACTCATAACCAATGACCTAACAATCAAGCTAAAACCACGGTGAAAAATCAATACTAAACCCACATGAGAAACTCGTTGGAAGTAAAGATAGCAACGTGGATGGGTTGAATAATATATCAAAATGGGAGGTTTTTTATAGGGCAACCTTAAATCCATTTGACCTGTTTCAATGCTTCCACAATCGGAATATTGTGTCTCGAATTTGTAGTTGAATTATAAAAATGGTTGGATTGGTAATTTACGTGATTTGGTCAACGACGCATAAAATTAGCATAATTATTGCACACATGATGATGGTTAGCGTTTCATGACAATTGATTAAAGGAAAATTCTTTGTAAACATAATATGATAACGTTAATCTGTCAAAAATATTTAAATGAAAGACGTAATATTCTTATTCTTAGTATCACTGAAAGGATATTTAGTTAATGTAGTCAATGATGGAGGATTTCATGACAAATGAGATTTTTTAATGTTATGAATCGCCTTTTAGTTAATGTTGTTACTGATAACGTAAAATGATATTTCATTACTAATTACTAATAAGTGTATTGTAAGACATGAAAAATAAATAAAGTCAAAGAATTGACCTCCATCAAAGTAACAACAATGTAAAAAGTTTTTACGTTTATCGGTCAACAATATTAAAATGAAAGTTGTTATTAGTAATATCATTGAAAATTATTTTGAATATATTATAATTTTAGGAAATTGTAAAATATATTTAAATTATATTTATTATTAAAAGAATACATTTAAATTGTATTTATTAAATACATTTTGTTTACCAAAATTATTGCTTGAATCTTTCTGTTATCATTAATTGAGTTTTTTTTATAATTTTTGAAATAATTTGAATGTTGTTAATGATCGAGGGTTAAAAAATAGTAATAAATAACATTAAATTCGGTCATTTATTATTAATGTCCATAAATAACATTAAATCTAACATAATAAAAATATATTAAGAATAATTAAAAGAAAGTCATAATATAAAAAGAAAAGATTTTGATGATTATCATTTAACATTTAATGACAATTGATTAAAGGAAAGTCATAATATAAAAAATTGAATTCGGTTAATAATATTAAACATAAATTCAAAAAAAGTAATATAAATAAATGAGATTAAAAATTTTAATAAATAACATTAAATTCGGTCAATTATTGTTAATGTCAATAAATAATATTAAACATTTTAATAAATAACATTTAAACTTAATAAATCTTATTAATTGTATTGAAGACTAATCATAATTCCTAAATATAGTAAGATTATAAATCTTATTAATTGCAATGAATACTAATCATAATCTTATTAAGATTATAAATCTTAATAAATAACCTCAAATCGTAATCAATAATTCAAATAAATTACATTAAAAACATAAAAGATCGTAATTTAAATTTTAAAATCAATGACTTCTTGTGGTGCAACCTTAATAAATCTTATTAATTGTATTGAAGACTAATCATAATTATGTGTAGTAAATTTAGAATGGAGTTGGATCCCACAGGCCTTCTCTAAGGCCTCCATTCGACCCGGGTTATTCATTTATTATATAGATAGATGTTTAATTATGTTCGTTTGAATTAAAACTACTCATAAATTTAAATTCGTTAGTTTAAAAACGTTCGTATTAGGTATTGTGTAATTATAATAGGTGACAACTAATTTAGGGGTGTACTCGTAAACACGTCTTCTCTTTATTGTTTAAACATTTTTAACGTTCAATAATTCTGCCTTTGGAACTTCAAACGATATTATAAAAATTATTGGTTTGGTCGTTGTCTACATATTATAGTATTGTCTTTTATATATATATATATGGATTAATGGTATAGTACAAACATGGTAGTTTAGAAAATGTAAACTAAATATCTAAATTAACATACGTTTCTGTAACAAATCTATTTCATTTTGTATACACTTATAATATAAAGCTTTTTTTTCGTTATATATTTGATTAATTATTAGTTAGTCTAACTAATAATCTTTTTATAATATATTTTGTTAGGTATATATTTGCATGTTGGATGGAGTTTAATATCTCAAATTTGAATTCTTGTAAATTTAAATAAACTAATAATATAAAACGGATGGAATTATGTATATCTAATAATATTGGCATTAAATTAGGAGAGTTATTATGGTAAAGTATAAATTATGTGGTGCAAATTAATATTTAAAATTTAAATATTGGCGTTAAATTACTCCAGCTATTATGGTAAGGTTCATTATTTACTTCAATTATGGTAATCCTAAATTACTGGTTTAATTTAATTGATTGACAATCAATCATTAATACAAAAAAAATTTGAACTATTATGAAAAGTTTAAATTCGTATTAATGTCATTCAATATGAAAAAATGTTATTAATAACAATCAAAATTAGTGAAAATCGTAATGAATAATTAAAAATAATTACATTAAAAACATAAAAAAACGTAATTTAAATTACAATAATTATGATTTCTTGTGGTGCAATGTTAGTAACAAACAGCTTGTGCCGGATCATAATATAGTTTTCAGGAACAAATCTAGGTTTATGTCTTCCGATCAAATCCTGGTTTTCAAGTGAAAAAACATATATATTAACTAAATCCAATATATATATATATATATATATATATATATATGAAAGAAAAAATTGATGATAAAAACAAAATTATTACAAACACAATTGAATACTAATCTATCTGTGAAACAATAACAATGACGAAGACACTTCTGTTTTGGTTGGTACTTATCGTATGTTAGATAGACTTCTTTAAACAATGATAAAATCCTGGTCAAACAATAACAAACAATATAAGAATCCAATCGATACTTATGTTTTTAGATGTTTTACATTCTAGACTGGTTTTGCAAATAGTAAATCCGGTTGAATGGTTAAGAAGTCGGTTCCATATATCAATTACAGAATCCAAAAATTTAAACGACCTGTTCAACGAATAACCAAAATTAACATAACAAAATTTAATGGTAACCAACATCTTCAACAGATTAAGAAACGTTTTTTTATAACGAAATTTCTTCAAAGTTGAATGTTAAAAAACGAAAATTGTCGATTGTTGGATGTAAAACAACATCTTCAACAAAAATAAACTCCCTTTTTCTTGTGTCAGAGTCATTCAAACGATTGAATCCATCTGAAAAAAAGGAAACAACAAACAAATAAAACATACGAACATTCAAATGAATAGATTTAAAAAACAGTTTAATATACCAGAAGTCATACGAATTAAACAAACGATTTAAATAAATGCTTTTCACTAACTATATTAATACGTTTCAAATAAAGAAAATAGGATGATTTTAAGAAGTCTTTTCCTTTTTCGTATGAGTTATACTCATCGGGTGTTTAAATTTTGATGCTTCTTGATAATATTAACAATATAAAATGATGCAAGATTACCTCGAGTTGGTTGTGGAGATTCAACAAATGATGTTAGATGAAGAAGAAATATTGGTTAGAAAGAAAATGAAGAATGAGTATTGAAAGATTGTTTAGGAAGATTGTTGAATCAAATGAAGAATGAAAAAACAAAAACAACATATCGGTTTTTATAGTTAGAAAAGTCGGAGCTCCATATATGTTTAAAAGAATATCGTTTCATGACAATTGATTAAAGGAAAGTCGTAATATCAAAATTAAAGTCGGTCAACAATATTAAAATGAATTTCGTAATATTAGTAATATCAATAAATAAGATAAAAAAATCTTTATAAATAACAACCAAATCATAATCAATCATTCAAATCAATGACATTAAAATCATCATAAATAACATTAAAACTCTTCATAATGTAACAGCCCAAGCTAACCCGTACCACAATATTGTCCGCTTTGCCCGCCCAGTCGTATCAAACTGGTGCCAGACTCACGGTTTTGCATTGGTCTCACCCCCGAATGACTAGCCAAAACGCGTCTGGTAGAGAAGGTTCCCCCACCCCTTATAAGGAAGTGTTTGTTCTCCTTCTCAACCGATGTGGGATGCTACAATCCACCCCCATTAGGGAGCCCAGCGTCCTCGCGGGCACGACTGGCACACCGATCCGGGCCCCGGCTCTGATACCAACTGTAACAGCCCAAGCTAACCCGTACCACGATATTGTCCACTTTGACCGCCCAGCCGTATCAAACTGGTTCCAGACTCACGGTTTTGCATTGGTCTCACCCCCGAATGACTGGCCAAAACGCGTCTGGTAGAGAAGGTTCCCCCACCCCTTATAAGGAAGTGTTTGTTCTCCTTCTCAACCGATGTGGGATGCTACACATAAATAACATCAAAATCATAATTTAAATTTCAAAATCAATGACAATTAATTACAGGAAAGTCGTAATATCAAAATTAAAGTCGGTCAACAATATTAAAATGAATTTTGTAATATTAGTAACATCAATAAATAAGATTAAAAATCTTAATAAATAACAACCAAATCATAATCAATTATTCAAATCAATGACATTAAAATCATCATAAAAATGTAGGAAAATAAATGTACATTGTTATCTTCAGATTATATTTAAATTATAAACTATTAAATAGATTTAACATTGTTAAATAGATTTAACATTGTTACATAGATTTAAATAAATGTTTAAAAGAAAGTCGTATATGTTTAAAAGAATATCGTTTCATGACAATTGATTAAAGGAAAGTCGTAATATCAAAATTAAAGTCGGTCAACAATATTAAAATGAATTTCGTAATATTAGTAATATCAATAAATAAGATTAAAAATCTTCATAAATAACAACCAAATCATAATCAATCATTCAAATCAATGACATCAAAATCATCATAAATAACATTAAAACTATTCATAAATAACATCAAAATCATAATTTAAATTTCAAAATAAATGACAATTGATTAAAGGAAAGTCGTATATCAAAATTAAAGTCGGTCAACAATATTAAAATGAATTTCGTAATATTAGTAATATCAATAAATAAGATTAAAAAATTTAATAAATAACAACCAAATCATAATTAATTATTCAAATCAATGACATTAAAATCATCATAAATAACATTAAAACTCTTCATAAAAGTGTAGGAAAATAAATGTATATTGTTATCTTCAGATTATATTTAAATTATAAACTATTAAATATATTTAATATTGTTAAATAGATTTAAATAAATGTTTGAAAGAAAGTCGTATATGTTTAAAAGAATATCGTTTCATGACAATTGATTAAAGGAAAGTCGTAATATCAAAATTAAAGTCGGACAACAATATTAAAATGAATTTCGTAATATTAGTAATATCAATAAATAAGATTAAAAATCTTAATAAATAACAACCAAATCATAATCAGTTATTCAAATCAATGACATTAAAATAATCATAAATAACATTAAAACTCTTCATAAATAACATCAAATATTACTAATATAAATAAATGAGATTAAAAAATCATAATAAATAACATTAAATTCGGTCAATTATTATTAATGTCAATAAATAACATTAATTCTAACATACAAAAAATACATTAAAAATTATCAAATCTTAGTAAACATAAATTCAAAAAAAGTGATATAAATAAACGAGATTAAAATTTTTAATAAATAACATTAAATTTGGTGAATTATTATTAATGTCAATAAATAATATTAAACATCTTAATAAATAACATTAAAAATTAATAAATCTTGTTAATTGCAATCATAATTCATAAACATAGTGTTATAAATAAATGAGATCATAAATCTTAATAAATAACCTCAAAATCATAATCAATAATTCATATAAATTACATTACAGGCATAAAAATTC
This sequence comes from Ambrosia x helenae, assembly GCA_030844895.1. Lineage (NCBI taxonomy): Eukaryota > Viridiplantae > Streptophyta > Magnoliopsida > Asterales > Asteraceae > Ambrosia > Ambrosia x helenae. Next base: position 96,185 of record JAUTDX010000295.1, on the reverse strand, counting down.
GTAATTTAAATTTGAAAACAATGACTTCTTGTGGTGGAACCTCAGTAACAAACAGCCTATGCTGGATTGAACACCATTTAAAGAAACAATACTCGCTAATAGTAATAGAAAATTTTAATTCGATCAATAAGATATAAATGGGATTAACATTAAAAATCGTAATGTTAGTTTTAGTATTAGTAATATATTCATAATTTAATTCAGCCAATAATAAATAAATGAGCTTAAAAATTGTAATATATAACATTAAATTCGGTCAATTAAAATCGTATTAATATTATTCTATTACGGAATAAATTGATATAAATTAATAAGATTAAAAAAGCGTAATAAATAACATTAAACCATATATCGTATTAATATTATTTAAATTTAAATTCGGAATGAATTGTTAGAATTGAAATCATTACATGAAACAACCTTTTAATATATTGAATAAGGAAATCATACAAAAAAAAAAGAAAGGCATATTATCATTATGATATTAAAATCATAATCAATTATTCAGATTGAATGACATTAAATTCGGTCATTATTATTAATGACAATAAATAATATTAGTTATGATTTATTGTAAATTATAAAAATCAACCAATACATTAGATGTTAATATATGTAGGTTTTTAGTTTAAATTATAAAAAATCAACCTATACATTAGTTATGATTTATTTTTTTTTAAAAGATGAGTATGTTAAATATATGTTTATGTATTATTACTCAAGAGAGATTTATACAAATTAACATACGTGTATGTAACATCTATGAAATGTAAATACACTGATAATATAAATTCGAAGGCTTTGTGTATATATATGTAGATTGATGTCATATACTTTATAATATACGAGTATATAAAATATTTTTGCATATGGCATATAGTTTTATTTTTGAAATTTGAATTCATATAACTTGAATCGGTGATTTTTCTAAATCAGCATAAATTATTATGGTAAACTGAAATTCGTATTAATATTAATATAAATTAATGAGATTAAAATTTAAAAAATAGTAATAAATAACATTAAATTGGGTCAATTATTATTACTGTAAATAAATAACAATCATTCAGATTCAGTGACAATAAAGTCGGTCAATTATTATTAATTTGAATAAATAACAATCATTCAGATTTAATGACATTAAATTCGGTCAATTATTATAATAATATTAAACATAATTTCGAAATAAATGAGAGTTATTATAGAAAACTGAAATTCGTATTAACATTAATATAAATTAATGAGATTAAAAACAAATGAGAGTTATTACGGTAAACTGAAATTCGTATTAATATTAATAATCAATCATCCATAATCAAAAATAAATGAGAGTTATTATGGTAAATAAATGAGACTTAATAATCAATGATATTAAAAATTAAAAATAAATAAGAGTTATTTCGCAATATTGAATTGATTAGCGACTTAAATTCCAATTGATTAGCACAATGTAATATAGGAAATAGTATTCTCCATTATTACTGAATTGATCACACACTTTTAAATTCGAGTTGTAACTTTCAATTAAGAATGATAATAGCTTAAAATCAGTCATTAATTTCATAAAGTAAACAACAGATTTTTAGGAGTTGATTAAGGAATTAGTATTAGGTTTGAATGGATCTTTGTAAAGTAAACAAAGATCCATATCAAGATGAAAATAAGATTCATACCAAAACTCTTGCCGAAGGGTCATGCATGACATTGAAGAATTGCTCACCCTTGTGATAAGCCATAATCGAATCTTTGTCTTCGGATGGTTATATTCTAGTATTCAAATGAAAAAACATCCAAACATTCAACAAATACGATCAATATTTGTAAAGCAAGAAATTAACTAGTAAATCTGCCCGACATATCAATGGTGTAACACTCATTTTTTCATATAAATCTGATGACCGGTTATTTGAAAAACCATTGTTCAACATGTGTCGCAAATGAACAAAAGGATGACACTGAAGATTGGTTCCAGTATATGAAATGGTTCAAGTTTATAAAAAACTGTTATAAAACACGATTTATAAACTGAAGATTGGATCCAGTTTATGATATGGATCTATTTTATTGAATCGAATACATAAAAGTTTTCAAATCGGAACATATGATATGGATCCAGCAATTGAATACATAAAGCATATAATAAAAGTTTATGAATCGGAACACATGATAATGGATCGAGTTTATTAAATCAGTGAAGAAGATACATACCTAGAAGCAAGAATGCATAAAAAAGAAGATTGATGAATGTTGCTTGGAAGATTTGTTAGTGAGAAATTGAGAGTGTGATGGAAGAATGGACACAATTAAAATATACGAAAGAGTATTTATAGGGAATAACTTGGAGCTCCATATTCAATATGGATACCGCAAACTCTCTCTAAGGCCTTAATTCAACTCAAGTGACCACAATTATTATATAGATATATTTTTTAATATCTTTTATTCATATAACATGTATATTTTGAAATTCTAACCTCAAAATTTAACGTAGATCCATCCAGAAATATATGAATATTGCTACGTTTATAGACACAAACCCCACCTATGTAATTTTTCAAAAAAGTTTAAAAAAAAATGTAATTTTTCAAAAGTTGAAATATGAGTAAACAATTGTACTAAACTACTAAAGTGTACTTAACTCTTGTTAAAAGTTTGAAGCCAACAGAATCCACTCGATTCACGCACAAGACCAAGCGCGTAGACCAATAATAATTTTTTTTTTAAAAATCACAAAAGGGGACACGCGTCTCATGTCTGACAAATAAGCACTTATTACCTATTTGAGGGAAAAAGCAGATACGTGTCCTTTAATAATGGGATATGCTTTCCTGTACGTGTCACTCCACTTTTCACCACCCAATCACCTTCTTCGCACGCTTCCCAAATGGTGGGCCCCCCTATCAAAGCTTCTAACCAAGTAGACTGAATGATAGAAGACCCATAACTGAAAGGTTATGGGTTCGATTCTTCAGAGCGCAAGTTTTATCGATTATTCTATTGTCGTGCGTCGTACTTTCGGGCGGGCGGATAGTTGAGTTTTTCCCGGAACCGGTAAACTTTATTATACAAGAAGCTTCCTTACATGTCTGGCTATTCTGAGTAGAAGGGTCGTATTTAGTGAATTTTGATTGGCAGTTAAAAAAAACTCAAAAACCTTCCAACCAATGAGACGCTCCAAATACAATTTGTTGCCCTAGACACGTGTTACCATGCACCGGCGACCGATTATTACAATCTTATTCCATCATCATCATGACTATCTTCCTCCCGGTCATATTTCCGGTTATTTTAAAAAATAACAAACACTATCTGTACAAACAAATTATACCACTTATTATTATTATTCGTTAGGTATGGCCAGTGCAAACAGGCGCGTAGACTCACGACGCGCCGGTAACGTTAATCATGAGCATAAGGATCACATGATTTTTGAACAGATTATGTTGAGATTCCGCCCGATCGCTCCACGTCCAGAGACTGCTTCTAAATCTGGTGCTTTGTTACCTGAGAAAGAGCTTAAGAGGACCAGAGTGAAGAGGAAGTACGTGAGAGTCAAGAAGACGAAGAAGAAAAATAATAATAATAATAATAATATTGCTAGTAAAAGCTGGTTTAATCTGGACCAGACGGTTGCGATGATCGAGGAATCCAGTGAGGTTGCGGTTACGGTTACAGATCCGTTACAGAAAGTGTCTAACTGGATCAGTTTCAACAGCTTTGATTCATCTTGGTGCAAGAGGAAGGAAAAGTTTATGAATAATAATAATAATAATAATAATAATAATATGTTTGTGTCTGAATCAAAGGAGAAAGAGAAGGTGAAGGAGAGGTTTATTACAGATCTGCATGGAGTAGATCTGGCTATGGCAGTGCAACGGAAGGTAGTGGAGTCATGGATAACGGTTGAGTCAGTGACTGGAACGTGTGAGGATAGGAGGTTGTTAGGTTACACAGATGATGAGATATGGAACAATCTGGAGCATGACACTTGTCCAGGGTTTGTATCGAACGGTTGCGATAAGGTGCAGTGGGTTAATCCTGCGTACCGAAGTATGTTAGATCCAAGTCCTAACGGTCATGACACAAGTGAGACTGAAGTTGCTGTGTGGCTGAAGATAAACGTTGAGAAATCAACGGTTGTAAAATATCTTCCAGCTTTTTCATGCAGTGTTCGAATCGAGTACAGATCGTTCGAGAAGAAGACGAGGATGACTGTGCCTTGTGATGTTTGCAAGATGGATTCAGGGGATTTGCATGGCGGCTTGATGTTAAATTTGCTTTAAGTTTGGGCCTTGCATCGAATTAACATATTCGATTAGGGCGAACAGGTAATTTGATTAATCAAATTATGAACTTAGTATATAAAGCATATATATATATATATAGATGCATATTATGTATAATATGAGAGTATATTGAATATCTGCAGATGTTGCAACCAAACAAGTGAACAACCTCAATGTTTGATGAAAATTGCTTAATATTAGCAGTTTTCAAGAACTTGTATTCAATATATTATCTCTCTATATATGTATATGATAATAACTGAACCATTGATTATTGTCAGCTACAATAAAATCTGTAACTAAGATAAGAACAAATTGTTTTGGCTGATGTTTGGATCAATTTTTTTTTTGAACATTGATGTTTGGATCAATTAAGCTTTCATTAATTAAGTATGGTGTTTGTGATTTTTTAGTTTCATATGTTTGATAATTTTAAACATCAACATATGCATTTATGAGTTTTTGGTATATAGTTTTATTAAAATTAAATTTGGAAACTATTTCATGAATGTTTGATAGCATGTTATCAAGTAGATACATATGAAGTACTAACATTAAGTGTTGTTTTGGTGTGTGACAGTAAAGAACTTTATTTGTGTAGAGTTTCTTTTACACCTTTCATAGATATGTAAGAAACGGCTTTCGAAGTAAGGAAACGACGTTAAACCGCTAAAACTGTTAAAATAGGTTGTTATGATAAAATGATAAACGTACCTTGAGAAATAGGAGAGAGAAGACGGTATGATAACGTTGTTTCCATATTTTTACCGTTCGATATTAACAGAAAGAGAAGCTATGTGGATATAACAAATATTTTGGTACATATATGGGAAGCTTGGACAAACAAAAGAGAAGTGTCTGGTTACATATAGCTAGGTGTCATTATATTGTGTGAGGATTCTATCCTGTTTCTGTCTCACATTCATTGTATAATAGTGCATATGATGTTGTATGATACAACTTTATAGTGAATGTGTGACATAGAAAGTAAGGTAACATATATAACAAAGCATAGCCTTATATATATAGTTGGATTTTACTTGTAGAAGAAATAGAGAGAATAATCCAAACAATTTATAAATGTGAAGTGTCATTTGACCAAATATGCTTTCAACTATGAATCTTTACACAGACTATACATCATAGTTTATAAAAATAGTTATTAGGTGAGTTTAGTACGTATTTTTATTGATATTTTAGAAATAACAAGTAATAGTTGGTGTTTTTAAACTTAATATTACAGATTACTGATAGTTCCATGTACCTAACTAGTAATATATAAGGCAGTTAGCACTAATTTATAACCGTGATTCGATAAGATCAATGGGATTTAGGTTGTCACATCGTGTTGATGACTCGCATCAATCCGTTAACTTTATAGTAGTAATGGAGATGAAAGTTATATAATCAAAAAGAAACAATATGTATATATAATGTGTGACAAGATAAGAGAGAGTCTATTTTTTTCAGTTTATTATATATCTATAGTTGGTAAAATAAGACACGTCTCTTATAGATTACCTTTTCCATAAATAAATATATAATTCCTTAACATCATATCATATGTACTGTAATTCGTGTATAGAATGAAAATATACTTTAGTGGAGTTATAGTGTATACGTGACAAAATAATTAAGTATCTTATGAGCTTTTACGTAAAATTATTCTGACACTGATGTAGATAACACACTGGTTACTTATCCGATTGTCTCATTAGGAACAATGTATATGGCGTGCAAAATATTTATAATTATAATTTGTGTATGGTATAACTCTTCATCAATGTTTTCAGAACCAGACTTTCACCGGTCATCGGTTCGACCAGTCAGACGAACCAGCAAAACATTCAGAAAAAATCCAACAAAATTATAAATTTCCGGTTCGACCATCATTTTACCCGATCTGGTCCAGGCCTGGTTTGAAAACACTGCTCTTTGTACTATACTAATAAATAACTTTACAATAGAAATTGTTCTAATAGACACTTGATATTAATAATATATAGTTAGAGGATTTAAGTATTAATTGTCCTTTTATACAGATGTTTGAAAAAAAAAAAAAAAAGAAAGATAGCATGATAATCCATCCAACCACCTGGAATCGCCCTGTAAATATCACTAGTATTTTTAAATGGATAGAATTAATCATGTGTCGTTAATTGGATAGAACTAATCATGTGTGAGTGTGTGTATATATACACGTATAAAGTAAAGTGAGTAGTTGGGTTGTCATCATCAATGCAAGCACAATTTATTGGAGGTTCAGGAATAGAACCTCAGCTAGAAAAAGCAAATAAACGAGGAATAGGATTCCAATATGGATTGGGCCAGATGTCATCCTTGAATTATTGATGATCAACACGTAACCCCATGGTCACCATCACTAAATGTGTGCATTGGTCCTCTCCCCTCCACCCAAAAAGCCAATTACCTCTATTCGATGTATAAGAGGAGGGGGGTGTTACTCGTGAGTTTTTTCAACTTTATCGATTTCAACCATTCCTGCATTGTTACGTTACTTTACTGATTTTCTTCACCAAAACACTTTTTTGGAGGCATCACTTCACCGATTTTTTACCCACAATCAATGAGAGAGAAAGAGACAGACAAAGAGAGAAAGAAATCATTGTTACCGTGCGTTAACAAGAACCAGAAAATGGTTCACGGATCTACTACCAGCGTCACCGGCGACGGTGTTACCGTACTGGTAGTGGGGTAGCCGTGACCAATTCGGGTGGCGCACCGTCCCCCTAACTTTTTCATGAGAAAAACAAAAGCATTTGACTTTGGGAAGGCTTTGGGCGTTTTCTCTCCCGATAAGACTATCCGTTGTGGTGCGCGACCGAGCACGCGCGAATGTGTTTTTGAGCCACGTGGATCGCTGGAACCACAAAAGCTTCACGTCAACGACCGCGCGAGCGAGCAGACGTGAGCCGGATCGCGTCTGCTCGCGAGGAGAAATGAGGTTTGTTTTTTTTTTTTTTTTTTTTTTTTGTATTTTTGGTGTTTGAAGAAGATGGAGGATGAAAATGATGAACATGGGTTTGTTGGTTGAAGAAGAAGAAGTGAAATGTTGGGTAGTGAGAAGAAAGCATCTTTTTTTTATATTAATATTGTTAAAGTTTGTCTTTTTCGGTTAAAAAAAACTTATTCTTTTTTTATTTTTTTTTACTTTTTCTTTTTTACTACATTTTATTAGTTTATGACTTATATTTTATTAGTTTATAAAGTTTTAATTTTATGTAGTATAATGTTTTTTATATTTTTTATTAAATGTTTAAAAAATTGGATAAAGTTGCTGCTCACTTCTAGCCACAACATAATCAAGTGAGCGATCAGCAGCTTTATCACAATGCCAACTAGGCGCTGACATGACGGAATATGAGAGGATAGAGTCATGGCTCACCTCTAGCTACAACGGACAGTCTAATGTCCCAAAATGCCCCTGTGGTCGTTATGGTTGAAAATTGGGTGTTGACGTGATTATAAAAACGCCGGTGAAAAGGGTGAAGGGGCTTGAAGTTTTGGTTTGTGTGATCTCCGCCACTTGTCCTATAAAGATTTGTGAAGGAGCATTATGGGGTATTATGGTAATGTCCCACTACACATGGTCTTACGCTCTTACCATTTTACTGCATGTTAGGAAACAAAGAAATATTTAGCTCTACCTTGTTATCTTGGTGTATTAAATAGTGTCTAGCTTCTCTTTTTGAGTCAAAAGTTTTAAGTTATGTTATAAAATGTAACATAGAATTATCAGCAAACTATATGGATGTGTGAGTTATCGTTCTAAAAAACAAACTAGATGTTAGAAAAAACATTTCCATGCTATACTTGTGGTATAGGTTAGAAGTTTTGATTGAGTATTTATTTATTTATAAGATTTTTCCATGTTAAAATCAGTTTTTTTATACGTTAATCATCACTGAATGTTGCTTTGATAGTAATTAATTAGCTAACAAAGGTTTGTTAGTGACAATATCAAGATAAACATGGAAACAATTGTATCAATATCGGATGTCTTTTGAATCATAAAATAATCATTGTGTGGTGTTTGTATGCACGTGGATCAGCTTGCACTACTAGAAAAATACCCTTTCTTGACATTCTTTTTATGACATACACCTATTTAATGACATGCAAAAGGGTATGTCATAAAAAAAATGTCATCTTTGATAAAAACTAATAAATTCTTGACGTTTTTTTCTGCGTGTCAATAATTTTCCGTCATAAATTAAAAAAGATGACATTAAACAAACTTGAGTGTCATGGTTTTGTGTCACGAAAATTTTCAAATTCCCTCCACTCTCTTGCTCTCCTCCCCATAAACCCTCCCTCCCCCCTCTCTCTCTATATCACACACACCCCCACAATCTTCATGATCGAAGCATCCAGATCCTAGCGTGGTAGTAGAATTTTGTATTCAGTTTAGGTAAATTCTTAATTCCTCTCACATGCTTTCATGATTTGCTTTCAAGTTCCACAAACTTAATCGTTTCAGGAGAACTTACTTGTTTATGTTAAAAAAAAAAGATATTCTCAAACCCTAATTATTTGTGCTAACAGTAAATATGTCTTCATTTATAGGCTGTGAGATCTTAACAGGTAAGTATTTTTATACTTGGTAACAAGCCAATATTATACTTGCATCTCTCCACCGATTGGTGATTTTCTCTTCATCTCTACATCTGTGTTTTCAACAGGTAAGTATTTTTATACTTGGTAACAAGCCAATTTTGCCTTCCACGCTGATTCTTGCAAAAAAAAAAAAAAACAACAAACAAACTTTGTATTAGGTCGATGCTTTGAATGATTATCATTGGTAAAAACATGTAATTTGGGGATGAAATGATTAAAAATTCATATAAATAAAATGAATTATGTTAGTGCATACCACATGCTCGATGAAATGCTTGCTAGAAATTTGAGGTGGTTTCGGTACTTAATGCCTTTTATATTACACAGCCAAGTTTAGAAATATATATAAAATTATATATTGTTGTATACTTGTATATACCCTTATATGGCTTTTATATTTTGTTTGCTAAATCTAGTGTTATCATTTTTTGGCTGCATTGATGACTCAAGGTTTAGCATAAGCCATGAGTATACATCTAAGGACTCCTTGGTTTTCTTTGAAACAATCGTAAGTTAACCTTTATATACCTTTATTATGGCATATCTATAAGTTTCATTAGTGTTCTCATGCCAGTTAAGTTCTAATGTTTTTCTTATTTAGTTTTTATTTAACTTTCTTGAAGTTATGTTCTTGGTGTGTTCTTTGATTTTTGTTGCCTATTTTTATTCAAATGAATCTCTTGGATTTTCATATTTTCTTCGATTTTGATTGCCTGCTTTATATTGTAATTCGGCTTCATGACATGTGAAAAAAAAAAATTAAAAAGCTTTTGTGGATTTAAATTGCTATTAGGTAATATGAAGTCTAAAAAAAAATTAAACCTTCAAGAAATAAGTCACCATTGTGGCAACATTACGTGCTGATAGGAGGAAATTTAACCCATGATGAGACTACTATAATAGCTGGAGTACCATGATGCCTATATCTAAGGCATTTTTCCTTGATCTAGATTTATGTAAAGAAAGGATATGGAATTCTAGAGGGAACTCTTACTTACGTGTGTATTTGAATGCTACTTGAAGAAACATAATCTTCAAATTTATCCCAACAATCAGTTTTTCTTAAAGCAAATGCTTACCTTTTTCTCCATATCTCTAAAATATGTTTACTTGTATATTTCTCATTTGCTGGATACATCAATCCTGAAATCGATGGTTAATTTAGTATGTGAAATGTTAGCAGCTTGACAGTAATACTTCTCTGCCACAACAGTTTATCTTTGGTTTCAGGCCCTCAGTATCTTAGAAATCAGAATTCTTCATTGACTCATTGTTTAGTGTCATATTGTTATTACACGGTTTAAGCTTTTTATTTGTCATTCCTCTTAGTAGTTATTTGCTCTGAAGCTGTAGTTGAGTTGCGAATGACTTACCGTTGATGATTCTAGTGGATATGAAGCACTTTATTGTTACTTCAAAGTGTTCTGGACATGCTATCTGCTTTGTAGTTCCATTATGTCATTGTTGAACATCTTTGATTTCAAACTTCCTTTTCAAATTTGTTTTTTTTCTTTAGCAGATGCTTATGGATTGCTCATGCATAAGAATGGTCAATGGGAATGGACACTTGCACCTGGAGTTTCACCGTCACCAAGATACCAACATGCAGCGGTAATTAATAGTTTTAATTGGTGTATATCTCTCAATGAATATTAACATGATTACATTTACAGTTTTAGACACAGCTGCTGGTGTTTGGTTAGATAGACATGTCATGGTGACTTCTACACGCAATGGCAAGGGTGGAAAAAGGAAGATTATTATTTGGAGGTCATGCGTCGCGGTAGGCATGCCGCTTCATCTGTTGGCGGTCGCATATACGTATATGGCAGTCTTAGGGGAGGTAAATTTTAATTCCCAGATTACCCTTTCCTCATCATGCTATAATGCTTGAAAGAAAGTATCATCTCATCATAAGTTTTGTTGCTCAAATCTCAATATTAAAATGTTTCATATATTGCAGATGTGTTGTTAGATGATTTTCTTATCACAGAGGACTCGCTTGATTCTAATTCTCTTACCACCTCAAATGTGACAAGTCCTAGGGCAAACAATATAAGCCCGTTTGGTCCTATGTCTCCTGACAAGAGACCAGAGAGTCCGTCTGGTGGTTCAAGGTTAGTGATGTCTGTCCTGTTATTCTGATAACCTACTGTAGGTTTAGTTTTAGAAAACCGCATCTTGTGAGCGACTCGGAGTCTAGAATAACATGAGGCGCACGCATTGGGAGCTAGTCTTGTACATGTGAAAATTTTGTAATAATATTGAGTTATGATTTATGTAAAATAATTGGCCGGTCTCGACTAATGTATTAATTTTATTGTTGTCTTAGGTTGGGGAGGAGCGGATCATTACGGGGATGAGGACATGGATGTCGTTCGTGAAGAATGGTCAGGGTACGCCGCGACATTTATTTTCAAATGATCGAAACTTGTGTGTTTCAAGGCAATGTAATGGTGATACAATATTTTTGTAAACGTTAAACGTTGTCTCGGATTAGTTTGTAATTTGATAAATATGGATTATATAATGAAATGATGTTTTTGTTATTAGTTTGCTAATTATTTTGCATATAATAAAATGGCTATAAGTTTAGGAGGGTAAATATGTAATTTTACAGAAATTCTTTTTTTTAGATTAATAAATTATGACACGCAAAGAACGTCATAAATTTTATCATAAAATGTGTCACTAAAAACTGTCATAAAAATGTGTCATTAAAAAGTGTCATAACGCGTGTCAATAAATGCTGTCATAAATGTGTGTCATAAACAGATGACACCCGAAAATATGTCATGTTAAATTTATGACACCGCCATCCTTGACATTCTTTTCCCTGTCATTAGACCCCTTTCTTGACACGCAATGCGTGTCAAGAAAGGGCTTTTTTCTAGTAGTGTTGTGGCTCGCGTCTGTTCGCTCGCGGCCCACAACACATAGTCTTAGAGGCAAATATCAATAGCGACGAAAATATGAGCAATAGCAACCAACCTTTAGCGGCGACCTAATAGCGACGACATGTTGTCGCTCTTACCTTTAACGGCGACAAAATGGAGCAATAGAGATGACATAAGTCGCCTCTATTGCGTGAGCGTGATTGAGAATCGAATTATCTTACACTGTGTTCCCGAGTTTACTAATGGAAAGAAAAGAAGAGAAAGGAGATTTAGGACAAAGAGAGGGAAAAGAAATATATAATTTCATTTTGTGTTCCCGGGTTCGAAGGAAAGGAAAAGAAAATAAAATTTTTATGTGTTCCCGAGTTGAAAGAAAGGAAAAAAGAAAAGTTTAATTTTACAATAATGCCCTTCTTGGGTGTTATATTAGATTAAATAAAAGGGTAAAATAGTAAATGATAAGACATTTTAAATGATAACTTTCTCTCCCTTCCGGTTCCTTCCATTTTGGAAGGAAAGTTTTAAGCAATAATTTTTCTTTAACTTCCTCCCATTCTTTCCACTCCTTTTCTTTAATGAAACTCTGAAACACACTTATGTTTCACTTTCCTTTCAATTCCTTCACTTTCTTTTCAGTTCATTTCTTTAATAAAACACTGAAATACAGTGTGATTGAAAAAATGGAGCTGCCTTTAGTAGGTTGTTTTCCATATTGAAGAAAGAACATAAGATGCTAGTAACTTCTACGTTTTAAATTGCATCCATCCGATCGCAATGACCATTTTGACTTTTGAGTCATTAATTTTTGTCACACTCACCGTTGCTATGTACAAAAGTTTTGCATTTAAATCATTCAAGTCAATGTTGATGGTGATTATAATCAGACTCCATCAATCAGCGATAATTGCTAATTTAGTCCACGAGGTTTGTAAAAAATTGTCACTTTCATCCAATTTTTTTTTTGTCATTTTAGTCCCTGTAGACTAACAAGATTTGGATGAAAGTGATAATTTTTGACAAAACTCAGGGACTAAAATGACAAAAAATAAAACCACAAGGACTAAATTGACAAAAAAAAATTAGATGAAAGTAGCAATTTTGACAAACCTCAGAGACTAAATTGACAATTAACTCCAGCGATAAATATAACATAGTCTTTCACATTACTCCAATTCCACGAAGAACTCATAAACTCCTTATCATTTGTTGAGTTATATATACAGTCAAAAACCACCCTTAAGAATGTAGCTAGCTCTTTACTTTTCCAAAGTAATGTACCTATTAGATTTTGGTTAGATTGTGTTTTGAGTGCTGCTTATTTGATAAATAGGATTCCTTCATCAGTTCTAGAAGGCAGGACCCCTTATGAGGTAGTGTATGGCTTTGAGCCTGTCTTAGACCATTTGAAACTGTTTGGGTGCCTATGTTTTTGTACCATTTTAAATAACTCTGATAAGCTGGAAAGCAGACCAGATAAATGTTTTTTTTGGGATATTCTACTGAAAAGAAGGGTTATAAAGTTTTCAGTTTATATGATAAACAAACTTATTTTCCAGGGATGTAAAGTTTTTTGAAACTGTTTTTCCTTTTAAGGAAAAATTTGTGGTAAATGAGTTTAATGAAACACATGTTTTTGATATAACAAATCTTAATTTTTTTGACAATTATGAAAATATAGAACCCAATCAGTTAGAGGTTCCCAATGATGAGAAAAATGGTCAAAACAAAGAAACAGAGACACATGGGTCTCAGCAGTCTGAGTCTGTTGGTGCCAGTTCTGAAGGAATGGCTCAACATGATTCTAATGAATCTGAGCAACCCAGTAGTGGCACTGACAAACCTGACAAGGTTGAGTGTGTGACACCTGTTCATGAAATAAACCAACATTTTGAGGGACAGTCACATACTCAAGTCATGCCTAGAAGGTCAACAAGGGGGTCTGTCCTACCAAAGAACTTGAATGAATATGTCCTTGATGGTAAAGTTAAGTATGAGATTAATAAGGTTGTTAACTATGCTAATTTGTCTGTTGAAAGCAAGTGTTTTGTGACTTCATTAAACAAAGGGTATGAACCCCAGAGCTTCAATGAAGCTGTTCAGGATCAAAACTGGATAACAGCTATGAATGATGAAATTGAAGCTCTCAATAGAAATAATACTTGGGATTTAGTTGAGTTACCCCCTGATAGGAGTCTAGTAGGGTGTAAATGGGTATATAAAATTAAATATAAGTCATCAGGGGAAGTAGAAAGATATAAGGCTAGCTTGGTTGCAAAAGGTTATAGTAAAAAACAAGGGATTGACTATGAGGAAACCTTTTCCCCTGTAGTTAAACTTGTAACTGTTAGAACTGTGTTAGCTTTAGCAGTTGAGTATAACTGGGAGTTGTTTCAATTGGATGTCAATAATGCATTTCTTTATGGAGATTTACATGAAGAAGTGTATATGGCTTTGCCTGATGAGTATTTTTCTAAAGATGAAACTAGAGTGTGTAGGTTAAAGAAGTCATTATATGGCTTAAAACAAGCCCCTAGAATGTGGAATGAGAAATTGGTTGAGGTCTTAAGTGAATTAGGTTTTGTTCAGAGCAAATGTGATTACTCATTGTTCTTCTGTTTTAAAAATGATAAGTCTGTTTTTATGCTTGTCTATGTTGATGATATTGTTATAACTGGAAATTATGTAAATGAAATAGTAAGGGTTAAAGAGTATTTAAAATCAAAATTTCTAATTAAAGATTTAGGTGAGTTGAAATATTTTTCTTGGTATAGAAGTTCTTAAAACAAAAAATGGTATTTGTTTATCACAAAGAAAATATTGTTTAGAACTTCTAAGTGAATATGGAATGACTGCCTGCAAACCAGTTAACAATCCTATAGAACAACATCATGTGGTAACACAGTTTTGTTCACATAATGATAAAGTGTTGTCTAATGTTACTGGTTATCAAAAATTGGTTGGAAAATTGATTTATTTAGCACATACCAGACCTGATATTTCACATGCAGTTCATTTCCTAAGTCAATATATGCATAGACCAACAGTTGGTCATTTGAAACTTGGATTCAGACTTTTAAGGTATCTAAAAAAGTCTCCAGGAAGGGGTTTGCTCTTTGAAAGAACTGGTAGTCTGGTAGTCAGAGCATACTCTGACTCAAACTGGGCTAAATGCCAGGAAACCAGGAAGTCTATAACTGGTTTTTGTGTTTTTCTAGGGAAAAGTCTAATTTTCTGGAAAAGCAAGAAACAAACAACTGTGTCTAGATCCTCAGCAGAAGCTGAGTTTAGGTCTATGTGTGCAACAACTTGTGAGTTAATTTGGTTGATTCATGTTTGTGAAGAATTGAATCAGAAGATTGAATTGCCTATAGAATTGTTTTGTGATAGTTCGTCTGCATTGGCAATAGCAACAAATCCTGTCTTTTTTGAAAGAACAAAACATTTTGATGTAGATCTTTTCTTTTTAAGAGATCAGGTTTCCAAAGGAATAATCAAAACTGTTAAGATGGATTCTGAACATCAGGTGGCTGATGTTATGACAAAGGGTTTGTTGTCAGGAAAACATGAAGAGTTGTGTACTCTTTTAAACTTGTTTGACCCATTTGGTGTATCAAATTGAGGGGGGTGTTAAAAGTGGTGGTGTATTGGTTACTGGTCAATTTGTTACTAATGGGTTCAATGGTTCAGGTTTGATAATATTTTTTGTAAAAGTTTTAATATGTTTTTTATATACATTTTATTTTAATATTTTGCATAAGGTTAATTGTAGGTGTATTGGGCTGGTGTCTTGATGGTCCACGTGAGTAGCAGCCCAGGATGTGAGGCCCAGTTGATAAAGAAGTCTGACTGGTCAACAAGTTTCTGATTTGGCGATCCGTGTTTAAGAAATACAGCTTCTCACGGCCGTCTGATCATTCTTTTCTCAGTCGTTGATTCCTTTAGAAGAAACACATTTACACAGCTATAAATAGCTAGTGTTTATCTCACCAGTTTTACTTTTTGATCTCTTTTGTTTCGTTCTCTCTTGTTCTCTCACTGATCTTCAATTAGGGTTTCTATGTTTAGTGATTCATCGAGAATTTCTGGTTCCTAGTTTGGTTTGATCCTTAAGTGTGAGTGTATTTTGTAGAGAGGTTGATTTGTATTGAGATAGTTAGTCGTTTTATAGTGTTTAGGGTTTCTGGATTCTTTCTTATTTTGAATAAAGTTCTTTAATCTTTTGGTCTATTCTTTGAATCATGTTTTATAACAAATTATAAAACGTGTAGTAGTAACTTTTAACATAGGTAGTTAAGGAGAGTCGTACCACACGACGGTCATCGAGGAAAACGTCTTCCAGAGTTTTATAAATGGTGATATTATTTAGACATCCCCATGCAAAACCCTAAACACCTCCCAACCCGAGCCGTGGAAAGCAAAAACCAGAAAAAGACGGCCCGTTGAGGCCACCATGTCCCGTTGAATCAACCCTTCCCCGGGCCGTGGAGACCCCCACGGGACGTGGAGGGGTACGAGGTCAGTCTGAACTCCCTGCTTTTGGAGGGGTATGATATATGAGATTTTTCCACCTCCGATGAGGCCCAGGTATGATTATTATTTATTTATTTATTATTATTATTATTGTTGTGCGTTTTAGCCCGTTAAATTTGCGGACTATGGGGCAGATGAAGGTGGCAAGAAAGACCAAGGCCACTCCGCCCGTTTATTACCAGCGCGCTTGGGGTCCGGTTGACCGGGCATTTGTACCCGTGCCGCTGGTACATATTGAGTTTCCGGTTGGATGTAGAGATGGCGGACGTGCATCCTGATGGCCGACAACATCCTCCCCGCGTTTATCACGTTGTTAGGTTGCCTGGTACCACGAACCAACTACTTCAGCGGGTTCTGGAGCAGATGGAGGATATGCGGTCTGATATTCGGTGGTCGGTGCAGAGCGAGAACGAGAGGCGGGTTTGGAGCCGCGGCCACCGCGTACCGATCAAAGTGGGGCGTCCAGCAGTCAGTCCGGTACGTCCGATGCATCTCAGGGGCAGGATGATTAGTTGTTTATTTAGATATTATTATTGTTTGAACATTTTTAATTATGTAAATGTTTGAATATTATGGTTTATTTTGTTTTATTGGTCGTATCTTGTGTTTTGTTTAGTTCTGCAACATAAACGTTAAGGTTTACACAACGATTATTATATCATTTTATAAGGATAATTCTATTTATTTTTAAAAATAACATCCATATAAAAAAATCATTTTATACAAATAACAACAAAAAAAAAAGATTTATAAAAAACCAAACATTTATAAAAAAAGTGAGAACTATACGGATAGTCCCTATGGTTTATAGATTGTAACATCTTAGGGTACTAACTTTATATTTTAACATGTTAAGGGTTTATGGTTTCAGTTTTGTAACATGTTGGGGTACTAAGGCCAACTCCGTTAGTTTTTCTAGTTAAGTTTTGATAAAATGACTAAAATATCTTATTATAACCAGTTATTCTTGTAATTAACTCTATTTGATTACAAAGATAATTTTTGCAATTTATTGAATTTAGAATTAAAATTGTCTATTAATATTATTAAAACATAAAAATTTCAAGTTATAAAAATATATTAAATTATGCTTATTAGCGATGGTTTACATGGATAGAAGTATTGTTTTATAAACAATATACACTAAAACTTATATATTATAATTATTTAATTTTGTGTATTTAAAATTTCTAAGTTTTAATAATATTAAAAGATAACTCCATACATTAAAAAATATAGATGACCTTGTCAAATATAAATAACGCATGGCGGCAATAGCGGTGTATATGAGAGTTGATGTGGTGCTTGATGGTAAATACAAATTAGGCTTATCGGCGGTGGTTTATATGGATAAAAGTATTGTTTTATAAAAAAATATATTAAAATGTGTAGAGTATAATTATTTAATTTAGTATATTATTACAATTTTAAAATTTTAAATTTAATAATATTAATAGATAATTCTAATTTCAATAAATTGCAAAAAGTATCCTTATAAATCAAATAGAGTTAATTACAAAAATGGTCCATCTACTTATTATTGGCATTTTAGTCATTTTATGAAAACTTAACTAGAAAAACTAACGGAGTTAGCCTTAGTACCCTAACATGTTACAAAACTGAAACCATAAACCCTTAACATGTTAAAAAATAAAGTTAGTACCCTAAGATGTTACTTTCTATAAACCATAAGGACTATTCGCGTAGTTCTCTCTAACAAAAACAAACATTCATTTTCACATCTCTAACTCATCTTAAACACCACACTTTTTTTTCACAACTCCCACTCACTACCAATCATTGCCAATGATTGTTAATCATTGTTAAGCATTTATACGGCCCGTGAAAACCCCCACGTCTCGTTTTTTTTTCTGATTTTGCCTCTCCACGTCCTGTTGAGGCCTTCACGGGGCGTGGAGAGGATGTCCAGATAAAAACCACTGTTTTGAAAACCGGACCGGACCGGGTTCCGGGACCTGGACCGGACCGGTTCGGGTGTTTGGACCGGCATGCAAGTGAACCGGCCTCGGACCGGAAAACCGCTCGGTCGGACCGGAAAACCGGGTGGTCGGACCGGAAACCGGGTGGTCGGACCGGTTTTTTTTTATTATTTTTGGGTTTCGAATCATTTTTGGCCCGGTTCGTTGGACCGGTCGAACCGGTGAACCGGCCAGGGGTCCGTTTCGACGTCCGGTCCGGTTCTGAAAACCTTGATAAAAACCTTCTATGTCTGAATATCCTGAACCTTTATATACAATATGATGACGTGTCCTGTCCAACCCTAAAAAGTGTGACAAATGTGGTTTCCTTGCTAGATATTTAAATTATATAAATGGCACGTCTTTTAAGTTTTGTCCTTTTATTATTTTTACTTATTTCTATCGACCATATGATGTTTATATACTTTTTGTTCTAGATAAAAAGGAGGGACACCTCATGTATTCAAAACCTGTTGTGTTTAATTGTTTATAATTTATTTTAGAGGATGATATAAATTACAAACATGTGAATATGATAATATATTCGCTGATTTGAGAACGAGCATGGTGCCATTTTGATATCCATTGACTAAATCAGTAAAGGTTTGCATATTCAGTGTGTTTATATGCACTTCTTGAGCAAGAAGAAGAATTAATAAAAAAGAATTTCAAGGGTTGGGATGCAGTTCGATTTTGAAACAATGGTTTGAGCATCAGATGCAGCCATAATAAAAGAAGCTTGTTCGGACCTACAGTCATGGTGTGATGACCTAACTGAAGGTGGTGTGTAATACAAGCTTGAAGATGGGAGTCTGTCGTCTAGCGGCTAAGGATATCCACTGAATGAATCGCCTTGCTAAAGGAAGCTTAGCCACCACGTAAGACCCCCAAAATCAACGACCCCACATAATGAAAGACAGTTCACCACCGTTTCATGCATCTCCAGACCAAGTCGGAGATCATTTGAAGCAACACTTACCAAAAATGGAAAATTTTTGGCTGCAAGGTTGCAGCTGAAAACAGCAGGTAGAGATGACAAGACAAGCTCAACAGAAAAATAAAATGGTCAAAAGTCCTGCGATTTTTTAAAATCTGTTTTAAACCTTCGAAGTCAATGAAACAAAATGTGATATCAGATTGGAACCAAGCCGATAGTATATATCCTCTAATAAACCGCATTCAGGCATCTCTCTCATAAGTTGAACTTCTGAGAAACATTGTCAAAATCTTCGAAGTCAAATCGTTGTCGTTCTCTCCCAACCTGAATAAATGGCAATCATTAAGGTACCTCGTTCACAGTCAAACAGAACCTTAACCAATTTGTTTAACATGTTCTTTCCAGTTGGAATCAAAAAGTTATACCTTGGATAGATACAGAGGATCACACGACATGGATTCATTCATTGTGGTCAGCTTCTTTGACAGTTTCATGATTCTGAATTTACGAGCAAAAGAAGCAGAAAATCGTCATTTTTCCTATCAAAAGGTATTATAAAATGACTATGAACAATAAAGAATTTCGTGATTCTGAATTCCAAAAAATTGCTCAAGACTCTACTTTAAATGTGCTTCATGGTTGCAGGGGTCAATCAGGCTTTCTACTTACTGTCCCGAATGTCCAGATTAGGTCAGTATTTCTTGTTATGCAACGGTTAATTTATCATTATTAACCAGCAGTATGTAAAGGCTTTGGGTATCAGCCTATTCTCTAATCTTAGGTTCCTCAGTTTAAATGTTTAATCATACATTATTCTCTAATCTTAGGTTCCTTGTTTACCTATACTCTGTCAAGTCTCAGCCAATCCAAATAACTTAATCCCAACTTGCTTTACCACACTACACACTCCCAACCTTGAAACGCATGTTACGGGTTGATCATTACTAGAGGTCGGCAAAATGAACAGGTTGGACAATGGTCAAAGCAGGTAACTTTTGCTACTGTATGGATCTGTTCAGATTGACTCAACACACTCTGTCCAAAACGCTTTGGGTAATTTTTGTCTCGTTAGACCCAACTCCTTTTAGCTATTTTCTTATCTTACAGGGTTAACCCGTTAGAGAGCCTATTTGGTCAAAATTTGATATTTATTTGAATTCCAAAGCCATGTTAAAGTTCTCAAGAAGCTTGTAGTTTAGCAAGAAGACAAAATTGCTTCATTCGGATATGTTTATGGTTGCAAGATCAAGGCATCAAGTGACCAAGGAGGGTATAGCGTGTGTTTGTGCATTAGGGAAGTAAAATAGCTACATTTCATTACGCAAGATGATAAACTATGAATCCTAATATTGTACCTTTGGATTGATGAATCTATATGCTCAATCATCTCACACGTCTTATATTGCTCAGGATCCTCAAGAAATCTAACCATTCCATCCTTCTGATTAATGGCTGCATAGATCTCGCCATCCTCAATCTTCCAATAACATAAAAAAAAGGCGATCTTAAAACCTTCAAATAGAAAAAGTGAATAGAATTTTTGAATCGTATGTTCATATTCTGGTTACCATTTGAAGTACATGCATTTCAGCTTCCTTAGGGGTACTAATTTCTGCAGTGTTGGCTATGTCTTGAAGTGATAAAGTCAAATATGTCTGGGTCAACCTTTGGATGTTCCTCTTGTACATAGATGACATAACCTGCTTTACCAATCCAAGATTGTTTCCCTGCAAAAGAATATTTTTTGCTTACATTTGTTATGTGTTAATGCTACCAACTTGTAAGGCAAGAGAAACAAGGCCAAACTACTAAAGGTTGCAAGATGCGTGGACTAGGTAACAAATTTTAATGGGTTTGGGTCGAAAGTTGAATTCTACAAGCCAGGTTAGGTTGACACACAAACACTTCTGTCCATATTATAAAGTTTTTATGAATAAATAAATGCATAAAAAATTATCACAGATAAGATACTATAACAAAACAATGTAAATATTTAACGATGTAAAAGTTGTATGCTTAAACTATAATTTTAAGTGACTGGTCTGACCCTTACCCTTTCAGCTAATTCTATTTTGACCGGTTTTTGATAAAACAGAAACCCAAATTGACCTGTTCATATGTGGATCGAAATTCCCACCTCTACAAGCTACAATTTAAAGTAGAATAAAAAACTCACATTCTCAAACTTCTCCTGGTTCGCTTGGACAAATGCCTTGAGTTCTGTAATATTTCCAGTGTTGTAACTATTTGCCAACTCAATGTAGGGCTACTTGAAACAGAAAAGATACAGTATGTTAAGGTGAGCAGAACAATATGTAGCTAGCAAGGCTGCTTGTGGAATGTGGAGTTACAATGCATATATGAACTAATAAGTAATAACTTAAGGTACGATCGAACTAGAAGGTATCAAGGTACATGAATATTGTACAGGCAAAATGAAATGGCTACTGCTCAAATAATTATGTGTGGCCAAATAAGAAAAGAAAAGCCAACAATATTTCCTTGATAAAAATGCTAGCAATTACCTGAGAGAAACCCTTTAGATTCCTTTGAGCAACTGAAGACGTATACTTGGGGAAGCTGGTAGAAAACTGCATTCAGTAACAAAATTTAAATTGATCAGACGAGATCCTTATGTTTCTGTTAAAAATATAAAAGTTCAGGTGGAACAAACATGCAGACAATTACGATGACCTGAATAACAATCAGTATACATTGTGTTTCTGTTAAAAATATAAAAGTTCCTAGTAGATGAAACGATAATCATTTGAATTCCAAAATTAATTTATATACATAGTATAAAAAGCTTAATATTTCTATGATGTTCCCAGAAGACAATTCATGTTTTAAATACCAACAAACAAAGTCGCATAATCTTAAGCGTTGATACCATATGCCACGAACCGATATATATATTTGAAGTTCATAATCATATTCAGAAGTGTGAAAAACACACACCTGGCGAAGGTGAATGAGTGAAACTAATATGTATTTCTTGTATGCTTCGACAGCTATGGCATTCAAAGTAGACATAGGGGCCGTTACAACCTGAAAATAGAATTGACCAAGAAACATAAAAAGGCAGGAAACTTTGCACTTATATTATGCATATATATATGAGAGAGAAAAAAAATGTAAATCAAATAAGCTGACTAAAAGGAAAGCAATAACAGATTGAGTGATTGACGCACGTTGTGGAAGAGCTCCAATGCTTTGGCAAAACATTTTTGTCCTATGCAGATCATCCCCCTGGCAGATAAAATAGAATAAAAAAGTTGGCAATACTATATACTGGTAATGTATTACCTCTAAAGTAACTAAAAGGTTTAATTAGTAAAACAGGTTTAAGGAGGTTGAAGAGTATGGGAATGTGGGAAATGGGTATGATTCATCAACAGGTATAGAGATTACAAAACTAGAAACTAACAACCCATAAATTGGGTATGGAAAAGTAGAAAACCACTCCAATCTACTATCGCACACATGCCTATCATGATTCCTGACTGCAAACCAAACCAAACAATACTTAACTAGAACAATTTATTCCAGTCTAGGAATAATTTAATTCACAATTTCACACACCATCGGTTAATACATTAAGGATGTAAAGAGTACGCCCTGAATATTTCCAAACAAAAACAACATAACTCACCCGTAGTAGCAGTACAGAAAAAAGTCCCTTGGTTGATCAACTTCACATATATCATCCTCCAAAATGCCATAACCAATTTTATAACACTTAGCCAACAAACAGACTTGAAGAAAATCTGGGTGTAAAGGAGTTAAATGCTCAGGTGAGGCCTGAATCTTGCGTATAGCTGTCAGTAGCGGGCCCACAGCTCTCCTAGGGGCACCAAGCTTCATAACTTGCTCGTGTAGTCTTTTACAAACAGAAATAACTGTGCCGGTTTGCAAAATTAATAATATGATATAAAAATTACAATAACCATATTGAATATGTAGAACTGAACCGTACATTTGTCAGACACCAAACGGATCTGCTCTACACTGCACACATCAATAAATCTGACAACGGATAAGATTAGCTCGTTTGCTTGTGCTTCTGGAACTGGACCTGCTGTACATGCTTCCCTGTTATCATATATTGACATTAAGTCACCTAACAATTTCCCATAGTAGAAAACTGAACATCTGATCGATTGCACCCATAGAAAAATCTTTGAATCATTTTCCTTCTTTCAAAATTCCAACTCATTGTTTTATTGGACTTTCAACTGTGCTAGTAAGGTGGGAGTGCTGCTACTTCTTTCTTAAAGACAAGAAACATCTTTCAAACAAGCGTATTAAGGAACGTTTACAGAGTATCGTTTAACTATTAGGACTTGATCAGTGGTGCAAAGCATGTGCTTACAAGACTTGCTCGTTGCACAAAGTCAATTACATATTTACATTTACAGTTCAAACACCAGCTATATCCATGGATATAAAATTATAAACTTCCCTACTTATAATATCAGAAAGCTTAACAACCTACCACAAAAAAGCAGTACAACCGTAGTAACAGCCACAAATCAAAATAAGTAAACATATCAGTTTACACAACAATGATTAACTTCATACAAAGATCAAGAGTACAAACAACCCTATTAAGCGCTCACAGTATATACATACCAACAAGTAAAGTCAGGATGTGATAATAAAAAAAAACTTGGCCAAAATCCTAAATCTCATGAAACTAAAAGTCATTCCATTCTTCACCAGAGATGAACAAACACAAAAAAATAAATAAATTTAGACCATCCGCAATACAAGCTCTCAAGCACCTCTCCACATGGATACCTACCCAAATCGCAATCTCGCAGCCAAAAAAAACACTCCTAAAAAACATCCCCCCCCCCCCACACGCGCAACACACATATAATTAGCTTTTGAGTGTTTTCCTAAAAGCGCCTCTGCTCCACACGAGCTCAAAAACGCCCCGAAATCGAGCATCAGAGATGCTCTTAAACTCTAACACAACACAGAGTCACAGAGATAACAAAACAACACAAGTCAATAAAAAGAAGCAGCATAGTAACATGCAACATAAACAGCATAAATCAATCAACTAATAACACACTAAACTGCAGTTATACATTCAACATAAACAGCATAACAGCATAAATCAACCAAATAACACTCCTCCTAAACCCTAAATCCCCTAAAATAATAATATCAACAACAACAACAACAACAACAACAATAATAATAATAATAATAATAATAATAAATAAGACTTACAGAATGTAGAGATAACCAAGGGAATGAATGGAGGGATCAATTCTAGTAAGACATGAAGCAAACGTGGCGGCCTGTGAGCGAATAACGTCCTCAGATTGTTTCAAACGAGTGTTCAACTGAACTAAATCATGTGAACTGTTCGATAACCCTTGGATTTCGGTCACTAGTGAATCTACTGAGTTCACATTCATGTTTATCTTCTGTTCGTCTTGTAATGGTGTTGGTTACTGTTTGCGATTAGGGCTGTAGATATATGGTTTGACTAGATTATACCCCGGGAACGTCCCGGGGTTGAGAAATCTAATATGACATATTAATTTTACATATAAAATAGAATGATTCGTTTTACAGTTACATGCAAGAAAGCTTCGGGTAACACCTAACCTAAAACAATTAAAAATGTATCTTCAGTGTTAACGCCTAACCTTAAATAATGTATAACTCTAATATTAATATCTAACCTAAAACATTGTATAACTCCAATGCTAACGCATGTTGAAAATAGAATTCATATTTACTGATTTAAACATAATTATTGACTTGCCTATACATGATTAATGATTTACCTAAACACTTTGTGTTTTTTTCCTGTATGAACAAAACCCCACAAAAAAATAGTCGTTTTTTTTTCTCCGTTTTTTATATAGCACTATGGTACTCGATGGAAAGATAATAAAACGCTCGTTAATTTGGTGTAATTTTTTTTTTAAAAAATCTCGTATATAAAAGTTATTAACGTTTAAAAATTATGGGAGGAAACATAAGAGAGAAAAATCCAATTTTATTTTAAATTTTTTTTTTTCCTAAAATATCTCAATGCCACATAGGATGACACATGACACATTCAAAGAGAATAATGTCTCTTTGAGTGCCATGTCATTAAAATGGCTTTGCTTTATTATATGTATAGATGATCGGAGTTCGAAAGTAAAATCAATTTGGTGTAATGCAAAAGATGGGTTTTGGAATGTCGGGTTACCGGTTTTATTGGTTTTCGGGTTATACCCCTGTTTGGTAGCCCAATGGGTTCTCGTGGCAGTAAGGGTGTTTTTGGATTGAGTTACAAATCAACTTATTGACTTATTTTTTTGGTTTTTTTTAAAAGCCAATAACTCAATAAGCTGTTTGTGTAAACCAAAAGCACTTTTAGTTTTGGCTTTTCAATAAGGGTGGAAAAGTTGTTTTCAATAAGTCAGAAATCCTGTCTTTTGGCTTTTGGTTATTTTATACTAATAAGTTAAACCAAACACTTTTTTAAAAACTCATTTTCAAAAAGTCATAAATCAATAAACACTTCTAACCAAAATCACTTTTGAAGTTAAATAAGCAATCCCAAACACCCTCTAAATTACACAAGTAGACATCAAAATTAATTGAGAGGTTCGAGGAGGTTTACATGTAGACAAACCAACACAAAAACTAGAAGTAAAGAATTGGAAATGTATCAAGTAACAAAAGAAGTCATGAGAGAGTAACACTTATATATAAAAATATCATGTATGACATCATACAACACAACACATATATGCCCTAGTGTGGCCTCTCTTTAAGAAGATAATCACATGTAAATCCTATTAAAACAGTAGCGAAGCTTGAGAATTTAAACTGGGGGTCAGAAATAATCGGTCATGGGACCTATTTTTTTTCTATAACTATGTTTCGGGTGATATGTTCGAGTCGGTGATTCGATTCGGGTTGAGTCAAACATTAAATACAATAAGTATCAAAGTTCTAAGCATTATTTAAGGGGTATTGGATTTTAATAATCCAAACTTTCACTCATTGGTCGGTAATAATTTGTACTTCAAAAATTCCCAAAAATGATCCCAACTTTCAGACATTTTTCTTTGGTGAACCATTTTTAACTGATGACTAATCAAGTTAGTGGACGCTGGCATGGCATGGCATGCCATGTCAACATCCACGCTAACGTCCATGTCAGCATGCCACGTCAGCGCTCACGTCATCATCCATGCCAGCGTTGGCATGCCATGTCATCATAGACGTCAGCATCTACTAACTGAGTTAGTTATCAATTAACAAAAGTTCATTGTCGGCCAATACGTTAAAAGTTGGGATCGTTGTTGGGAATTTTTGAAGTACAGATTAGCCAATGGATGAAAGTTTGGATTATTAAAATCCAATACCCTATTATTTAACAAACATTTAAACAAAGACACTAAAACATTAAAAATGAGACAAATGGGTACTTGGATGAAGAATTACATTTCAGCCCCATTGACCTTTAAGATTTTTAAATTCTTCAATTATGGACTCCCTTATATTAACCAGATATTTCCACATTTCAAGTCGTTTAGCGGGATCTCTTTCTATACTACTAACATCCACTTCATTCATGTTTGCTTGTTGATTTTGATCTAATTCATTAACCGGTTCATTAATCGGTTTCGCTGTTTAAGCTATTGACGTTTACTCAGACTTTCATTATCAATTCCCTTTACTTGTTCTTCATTCTTTCTTTTGAAAAAATATGTTATTATTATATTTTTTTCCCCGTGTAATCTAATAACATAAAAATTAAATCAAGTTATTAAATTAAACAAGTTTAGGGTAAAAATCTGGCTCCAATTAAAGCTCTAATTTCTACCTAAAGTCATAATTATTTTCAGCCCTAATTCTTAACAAGTAAAGACTTAAGATTCAATCTACAAACTTGGTTATCGATTGGAACTTGGCTCGATTTGAGATTCCCCTCCTCTTTCTTTTCTTCTTGGCGTATTCCCCCAAGGCACTAATCCCTTTTTCTTTTCTTCGGTTCCTCTTTCTTTTCTTCTTACTGTACACTTCCTTATAAGTCCTTACTATAATCCTATGTGTGCACAAAGTCTTATCATAGACCATGTCTTCCTAAAAGGTGCAAATCTAGTAAATCATGTTTAATCTGCTCATGTCTAGTCAATTTTGGTCTGCTTCTACCTTCATTTCCTTCACAATGAGGGTTTCTGATACGGATCGGCCCACATCAGAAGAACCACCTGGGCCTGTTGTTGATTATTTTGGCCCAATTGTTAGTGGCTAGTATTGGGCCACCAGTTATCCAGTCCAAAGCCATCCAACCAGTTCGATTATTTTTATTGTTTTACAAAACCTTTATGGTCTATCTTTTCCTAGATGATAGGAATTTATCTTATGTTTATCTCTTAGTTTAAGTTTATCATTATTAGTTTCTTTTCCTATTTAAACATCGTAATTCATGGTTGGAATGGTATGAATTTGTTTTTGAAGTTAAACACAGAGCTCCTCTTTATCGAACAGGTCTTTGTTCGAGTCCTCCTTATTCGGTTGGCCGAAAAGGGTTTTAATCAAGCTATGGATATCTAGCTTCCGCTTATACTAATCCGTATCAAGTGCTATCAGCAGCTTTAGGTTGTCAGGATGGCAGACTACAGGTGAGACCGCCCACAGCACCGTCGATTCGCCGACAGAGGCAGCGGTCCCTGATCAGCGTGATCCTCGTGATGCCGAGATTGAACGCCTACAGGAACAGATTCGTGAACTCGAATTCAACCAACAATAGGGAGATGATAGGTACGATCCACATGAAGGCCCTGACCCCTCCGAAACAGATTCTGTTATCTGGGACGAGGACGCCAATGACCAATTCCACAATGTTTTTGCTCGTCCAATCTGTCGCCAGCCTCCACTAGCACCACAGCAGCCACTCAATCCAATCCGCGCCCTTGGTATTCGCACCGAAATACCCGAATTTGAAGGACGTATGCAGGCCGATGATTTTATTGATTGGCTTCGAACAGTTGAATGTATCTTCGACCTCCGCCAAGTCCCAGAAGATCTCAAGGTAAAATTAGTTGCTATTCGCCTACGCAAGTACGCTTCTTTATGGTGGGAACATGTTCAGAATAAGCGATATCGGGAAGGTAAACAAAAGGTTGTTACGTGGGACAAGATGAAGCGCTTGTGATGGGAACATGCAGGATTTCTCTTTTGTCATTCGCCATAAGGCCGGTTCCGCAAATTTAGTTGCAGACGCTTTGAGCCGCCGCCCGATACTCACCACTACTGTTGCGTTTGAAGTTAAAGGTTTTGACTCCTTTGCGACCCTTTATCAAGATGATCCGGATTTTCATGACATTTGGAAACGAACCTCATCTGGTCCGTATGCTTCTTTTGTTCAGAAGGGAGGATTTTTATATAAAGGACAAAGCTTATGTGTTCCTTATTTGTCGTTTCGAGAGGCTATCATTTTGGAGTGTCACCAAGGTGCCTTGGCTGGACATTGTGGTCGTGACAAAACCATTTCGCTAGTTAAGGATCGTTTTTATTGGCCGCACCTATCGAAAGATGTTTCTAAAGTTTTGAAGCGTTGTCGTGTTTGCCATATTGCTAAAGCTCGTCACACAAATCATGGCATGTACACGCCTCTGCCCGTTCCAGATCGTCCGTGGGAGGACGTAAGTCTTGATTTCTTCTTAGGCTTACCGCTTACTCAACGCAAAAAGGATTCAATCATGGTGGTTGTTGATCGCTTTTCTAAGATGGCACACTCCATCCCATGTGTCAAAACATACGATGCCTCTAAGGTTGCTCGTCTCTATTTTTCAGAGATTGTTCGTTTGCATGGGGATCCTAAAAACCATTACTTCGGACCGTGATGTCAAATTCGTTAGTCATTTTTGGCGCACGTTATGGAAACGTTTGGGTGCTAAGTTACAATTTAGTAGCTCCCACCACCCGAAAACGGATGGTCAAACGGAGATCACTAATCGTAGCTTGGGAAACTTACTTCGGAGCCTTGTTGGTGATCATCCGAAGCAATGGGATCTTGTTTTACCGCAAGCCGAGTTTGCTTATAATCGCTCCAATCATAGTTCCACTGGGCGTAGCACATTTTTCGTTGTTTATGGACGCAACCCATTCACTCCGCTTGACTTGGCACCTTTTCCGGAGCTTGAGTACTTTAGTGCCGAGGGTGACGCTCAAGCTAAACAGATCAAGCTACTACATGAACAAGTTCGTGAGCAAATTGTTAAGCATAATTTACATTATCAGTCTCATGCTAATCAACATCGCAGGAAAGTGGTTTTTAAAGAAAGAGATTTGGTGTGGATTTATCTACGACGTGAGCGCTTTCCGCGGGGCAGATTTGGTGAGTTACATCCGTGTGCTGACGGTCCCTTTCGCGTTCTTAAGCGCATCAATGACAACGCCTACAAGATTGATCTCCCCGGGCATTACAAGGTTTCTGCCACCTTTAACGTAGCCGAACTTTCTCCGTATGTGGCTGACGAGGCAGATGACTCGCGGATGAGTCAAGTTTTAGAGGGGGAGGATGATACGGATCGTCCCATATCAGAAGAACCACCCGGGCCTGTTGCGGATTATGTCGGCCCAATTATTAGTGGCTAGTATTGGGCCACCGGTTATCCAGTCCAAAGCCATCCAACCAGTTCGATTAATTTTATTGTTTTACAAAACCTCTATGGTCTATCTTTTCCTAGATGATAGGAATTTATCTTATGTTTATCTCTTAGTTTAAGTTTATCATTATTAGTTTCTTTTCCTATTTAAACATTGTAATTCAAGATTGGAATGGTATGAATTTGTTTTTGAAGTTAAACACAGAGCTCCTCTTTATCGAACAGGTCTTTGTTCGAGTCCTCCTTATTCGGTTGGCCGAAAAGGGTTTTAATCAAGCTAGGGATATCTGGCTTCCGCTTATACGAATCCGTATCAGTTTCATTGCTCTAACTTGCACCGCCATTTACCTTTACTTCACTCATGTTATAATGCCAAGATGTGAGTGTGTTAAACATGTGGATTTATTGTGAAAAAAAATCTTGATTTAGTGTATATTAGACTAGTTAGATGTGACAACCCAACTTGATTATTCTCATGTCCTTGATCACCCTTACTCAATAAGGTACATGTAGCGCAAAATAAGCCAAACCAACCCAACATATTTGTTAATTTGAAGCATTCACATGCCTTTTTTCCCCTTGTATCAATAACGAAGGTGGTGATTCCTTTTTGAGTAATAACTGTTTTATTCTTGTGTTTTATCAATCATAAATTATAAATGTTATGAGATGTATAAATCATACATACTTTAAAGAAAATTACGTGTATACATAAAATCGACACTCGATAATATAATAACTTGGCACATATACAAACAATAACATATAATTATAAAAGAAAAAAGAAAAAAAACTATTCTTCCTATTTTTTGTAGTCAATTTTTTTTGCCAGCTTTCTTTTGTTCCCGTCAGTTGGTCAATTAGCACCATTCTACATCATTGTCCCATTTATATTTTTCTCAAACTCTGAAAATATTACCCTACAAATGACCCCATCAATGATGAATGTATATCATTGTTTTTTTTACAAAATAAATAAATAAAACAAAAAAATTGGTCCCACTAATCTTTGTTTTATTTAACCCTTCTCTTACAGTCACAATCCATTATTATTACACCTCTTGTTCTTCTTTGCAACAATGGTGGAAGCCTCTCATTAAATTCTTCAGCACTTTGTTTCTTATTCGGTGCTTCCAACTACCCACCTTTTTTTTAACACCACTTCATGTCACATCTTTTACTTATAAAACTCACGTTAACATCACTTTTACATATACTTTTGTATATATATTCATGTTCATTCATGTGATACTTTATGGTTAGGTATCTGACTTTTCTAATAACAATGTTGTCCAACATCTTTGGTTATGCATGAAATATGTTAAGAGTTTATAAGGAATGTCATATGATAAATATTACCAACGCGTTACAGACATATTGGTTATGGATGAGAGAAGAGCTTCACAGTTAAAAATCTTCTTTTTTTTTTCAAATCTAATTGGTCTAGAAAATCCATAAGCGTTAGTAGGCGGTTTTTAAACTTGTTTTGGGTTATAAAAAAGTCTACCACAAAAAAAAACAGACTAAATTGGAGTCCGTTAGTCAAAGAAGATAATTATTTTTTTTGAGTTTTTGCATGTCAACGTATTTACGGAGTTCACTTATCACGCAAATATCCAGTGTCCGTTTTTTTGGGCCGGCTACCCAAGGTAGTGAACTCCCTGGAAGCCAAAACACTTCTAAATTAACCTCACACAAACACCTATCAGTTTACTAAAACACTTAAAACTTAAAAAACAAAATTCATGTTCGAGCGAGAGCAATCCATAATGATGATTTTCAATCAAGTTTTCACACGGTAAGCAAAACAAATCCATCGGTTTTACATAAATAAAACTACAATACCGATTGATATAAATATGAAATGTTACCTACATTAATAATTGTCCCACAAAAGCATAAACCAAACCTTACTATAAAATACAAAATAGGCACCACATGAATCCCTTGTTTTATATACAAACATAAGACAGGGTGCATTAATTGTCCCACAACCAAACCATACTGTCCTCTGTCTATCTTACCTTTGCTTGTTTCTTTTATACTCTTGTCTTTAACATTCTCTTTTTTAAACTAACTTAAGTTTTCTTCTTCATTCTATCCCATAAAAATCTTTAGCCTCCATTTCTATATTTTATAATCTAGTACTCATCTCAAGTTCATGCTTCTAAAGCTCTGACCACTTATATTTAACTAATATTAAACTTTGAAGTCCAAACCTTTTGTCTAATACTCCACATGTGCCTTGTGATCATTTCTTTATCTCATTTTTTTTTTATAAAAATCTGACTCAAATTTTAAGAATCTTGAAATTGGCTTTGTTAACTTCAAGAAACTTTGTTAAGATATCATTAAAAAAAGATTTGGAGTCAAACTTTTTCTGTCACATGGTGTGACACTGCTCAAACTGTTGTTCATACAATTTATTATTATATTATTCCTTGTGCTAATTTTATTTAAAATTTTAATAATCTTGAAATGGGTCATATTAGTTTCAAGAAACTGTGTATGGCTTTCATTAAACAAAGATTTTGAGTCAAAAACATATGTTAAATGGGGTGCTACTGCTCAAACATGTTGTTGTTCATCTTATTTCTTTCATATGGTTTCTTTATCTCAAACACATATCAATTACAACCAACACAAACACAACTTCTTCTTCAAGTCAGGAAGAAGTTGGAATATCCTTCACAGCTAAGCAACTGGGAAAATTTTAATGGTGATTTTTGTAACATGGGTTCAAGTCCACATGTTAGCATCAAATGTGTAGGTGGTTCACTCACTGAGCTAAAAATAATGGGTGATAAGGTTGAAAAGGTTAGTGAGTTTCATGGGTATGCAATAAAAAATATAACTTTATCAGAAACTTTCTCCATTGATTCATTAGTAGTTACATTAGCAAGGTTTAATAGTTTAAAGGTGCTTAGTTTAGTTTCTTTAGGTATGTGGGGCCCACTTCCTGATAAAGTTCATAGATTATCTTCACTTGAAGTATTGGACATGAGTTCAAATTTTATGTTTGGTTCTATACCAAGTCAAATTTCTAGACTTGTAAAGCTTCATAGTTTAACATTAGATGGAAACTTGTTTAATGAGTCTGTCCCGAACTCGTTCAATGCGCTGTCGAATCTCGCCATTCTTAGCTTGAAAAACAATAGACTAAAGGGTCAGTTTCCATCTTCAGTTACTAAACTCACAACACTCACTGATGTTTCTCTATCACATAATAATCTCACCGGTGAATTACCGGATTTAGTTACCTTGTCTAGTTTGAATTTATTGGATTTGAGGGATAATTATTTCGACGCTGACCTTCCATTATTGCCTAAACGAGTTACTACTGTTCTTTTGAGTAGTAACTCGTTTAAGGGTAAAATTCCTAAGGAATTTAGTGAACTTAATCACTTACAACACCTTGATCTATCTAACAATTTGTTGGTGGGCCCACCGCCATCCGGGCTGTTTTCGTTGCCTAACATAAGTTACCTAAATCTTGGATCCAATATGTTAATTGGGTCACTTCATAATATCATCAAATGTGGAGAGAATCTTGGATTTGTTGATATTTCAAGAAATAGGTTTACGGGTAGTCTTCCGTCTTGTTTGGATACGAATTCTAGCAGCAAACGCGTCGTGAAGTTTAATGGAAATTGCTTGACTATGGCCAATGAACAACAAAGTTTAGATATTTGTGAAGAAGATAATGTGAAGAAGAAACATTCATGGGGTCATGTTGTTTGGATTGTAATTGGTGTTATTGGTTTAATGGTTATATTTTTGGTCATAGTGGCACTTGTTCGATTATTTTTTCGCAAAAGAGAACAACATCAAAGAGAGACTGTTGTTGTTCTACAGCATACGGTGCCAAAAGTTATTCAGGATATGTTACCTTCTGGGATATCGTCTGAAGCTCTTGCGAATGCCAGTAAGTTTTGCCTAATTACATTAACTGATTTAATCTATTTGATTATCAAATTATAGCTATTTAAATGCTCAATAATCAAGTTTATAAGTAGCCAAACATTATTTTCAGTTTTAAAATTTCATTTCAGGGATCATAACTGAAGCATCTAAAATAGGGACACAAGTTGCGCCATCTTGTCGTGTGTTTTCTATCGAAGAATTAGTCGAAGCGACTAACAATTTCTCTGAATTGATGTTTCTAGGCGAAGGCTCGATAGGAAAGGTATTGTTAGCTTATTCCTAAACAAAAGTGCAGCGTTTGACTTTTAAGGTCAAACCAACTAACTTGACATGATCATCAATGTTATAATACTGTACTTCTAGTAGAACATTATACGTGCGAAAACGTAAAAAAATTGTGTAACATTGAATCTTTAAACTATCAGGATTGACCTCAAAAGTCAAAACTTGTAGTTATTTGAAAAATTCTATTTTTTGCAGGTTTACAAGGGAAGACTACAAAACGGAAGCCATATCGCGATTCGATCTCTTTCATTATTTAAAAAGTATTCAACTCGAAACTTAAAAGTTAGATTAGATCTTCTATCAAAGCTTCGACATCCACATCTTGTTGGATTTTTGGGCTATTGCATTAATGATTCGAGTTTAGAAGGTTCCGCTTGCAGCAAAGTCTTCCTTGTACATGAGTATATATCTAATGGAAATTTCCGCGCTCATCTTTCAGGTAAATGACTCAGTATGCTCATAGCTAAACCAATAACCAAGTACCTTATTTGATTATAAACTTAGGCAAAAATGTCAACCTTGTTTGTATAATTATATATATATTAAACGGAGAGGTGTTACAAATAGTTGATTTCCAACTTTTTAGTTTTCTCCTTTTTTTTTTTTGCTTTCTTTATTAAGTTTTTTTTTTTTTGCGTTTTGATCACCAACTTTTTTATTAAGTTTTTCTTTTCCTATTTTGGCCACATTTTCTTTTCCTTTCTTTAGGTGTTCTTTTTTTTCCTCATTTTGGCCACCAACTTTTTGGTTAGCTTTTTCTCCCACAATTTTTATTTTTCCACCGTTTTAGCCACCAACTTTTTGGTTAAGTTTTTTCCCCCTTTTTTTCCACATTTTATTTCTTCTTTTTTTACGTAGTGTCCATCTACGTTCGTATAGTATTTTCGTCTCCGTTCGTCTGTAACACCGTTTTTGGTTAAGTTTTTTTTCCCCTACTTTTGCCACATTTTATTTCTTTCTTTTTTACGTAGTGTCCGCCTATGTTCGTATAATACATTCGTCTCCGTTCGTCTGTAACACCCGATCTTTAACCCAAGTTGCTCTACGTTCGTATGGTATTTTCGTCTACGTTCGTATAGCAATTTTTTATACAGCGTTAGTCTACGTTCGTACAGTACGTTCGTCTCCGTTCATCAACGTAAGTTGTTTTAATTTTCTTTCCCAATTTGGACACCGACTTTTTGGTTAAGTTTTTTTTTCCCATTTTCGCCACCAACTTTCGTTTACGTTCGTATAATACTTTCTTCTACGTTCGTGTACGTTCGTATAGTTCTTTCGTCTACGTTCGTATAGTACTTATGCCAACGTTCGTCTGCATTCGTATAGTACTTTCGCATACGTTCGTGTGCGTTCATATAGTTCTTTCGTCTACGTTCGCCTATGTTCGTATAGTTCTTTCCCCTACATTCGATCTCCCATTGCGTAGATCATGGCCAACGGCGCAACGCGCCGTACTTCGAAAACACTAGTTATATTTCATGCACTTCCCCCCCCCCCCCCCCCCCCCCCCCCCCCCCCCCCCAAAAAAAAAAAACCTATAATAAAGTTAAATTTGTAAAAACATGTTATGTTGACTATTGTTAGAAACTTCAACTACTGTTGGCAATGATATCTGCAGAGTGTTCTCCAGATCAGATTCTCAAATGGTCGGATCGCTTAGCAGTTCTGATAGGAACTGCAAAGGCAGTACATTTTCTGCATACGGGTGTAATACCTGCTTCTTCAAGCAGCCGGTTAAGAACGAATAATATTTTGTTCGATGAACATCGCATTGCAAAGCTGAGTGACTATGGAATGTCCATAATCACAGAAGAGTTAGAACAGTTTGAGGTTTCATTCTTTATCTTATTTTGACATGAATTTTGGATCAAATTTTATCCTGACATGAATTATATGTTGATGTAGGTAAAGGGAGATGGTCCAAAATCTTGGTAACAACCAAACACCTCTTCTTGTTTTTTTTTTATATATAAATTAGAATATGTTTTAGGAAAACTGCAAAAGAAAGGTAACCAATGTTGGTCTGATTTGTTTTCACCTATAATCTTTTTAAAAATCTTGATTTAAAGGTAGACCAAACATGTCGATTTGACGAATGACATGTTGGTACATTTGAAAATGCTAATGTGAGTCGTGACACTGACGTGGTGGCAATGTGCCTTTTTTTTACAATTTTATCATTGACGTGGCGGATGGAATGACATTTTACAAAATAATTGAAATTTAGTTGGATATTTTTAATTTATTTGTTATATTATCATATTTAGTAAGAGGATGTTCTATGCATCACAAATTTTTAGGTAGAGAATCGCTAGAATCGCAATGAGCACTTTTACATAGTGTTGCTCAAATGTAGTGGGAAAGAGAAAGAGAAGCGGTTATGTGGTTGCATAACTGCCTTGTGTATCACACTAATAGGGATGGCAATCAAACCCGAACCCGATGGGTAAACCCGAAACCCGACACATTTGGGACGGGTTTGGGTCGGGTAATCGGGTATGGGTCCGGGTATGGGATTAGTTTTTATTTTTTTCGTGGGTTTGGGACGGGTTTGGGATTTGATGATATACCTATTTACCCGACCCGATTACCCGATAAAGTATACCCGTTTACCCGATTAGATACCCAATATAATTTCTAATATATCTTTTTAAATATGTATGCATAATATATCTAATTGTCCATCTACATTATCATCTTGTGCTAAAATTACCAATAAGTTAGTGTATACTATTTGTTATCTATGTCTTTGATTATTTTTATATGATTTGAGTATTTTATATTTATACATTGTAATCATTTACATATATATTTAATAATGGTAAATGTAATTGGTTAATAGTTACCTAATAGATGTCAGTCGGGTTTTTGGTCGGATATACTCAATGAGTAAGTTTTAAAAATTAATGGGTTTACCCGAAACCCGCCGGTATACCCGATACCCGATGGGTAATTACCCGACACAAACCCGACGGGTTTTGGGTCGGGTTTGGGACAAGCATACCTAATCGGGTATGGGGTTGGGATTACCTAAACCCGTCCCAAACCCGACCCATTGCCATCCCTACACACTAAGCAATGTATTTATGCGGTGCTTGAAATTCAATCTACACTTAGTATTGGTTTCTATTAGTTTACACAACAAAATAGTGTACCGTCGCCTTAAAACATTGGTACAATATCGTTACTTGATTCTTATTACCATTTTCATATCGTTTTTAACGATATTTTTAAATAAAAAAAAATATTGTTTTTGTATTTACATGTTGGTGTTTTAAGGTTTTCATAAATTAAAACAAATGTTATCCGATGTATACGATACTAGCATATTGATTATATTGTGATGTACGAATTCAAATGTCGCAGGCATATGAAAAAGTTGGCTGATGACGTTTATGATTTTGGTTTCATTCTGCTTGAAGCACTCGTCGGGCCAATTGTTACAGGGAAAGGCGAAGCATTTCTGCTTAATGAAATGGTATGCGATATCTCATTGACTGTGGGTTGGTCATCCGTTCCCATCCACCATTGCGGATGCTCTTTATGTTTATGCAACAAAAATCTTTTGAAAAAAAAATAATTTTCTTATTTATTTTGTTTAATTATGTGTTAGAAATCTTTTGGAAGCCAAGACGGCAGGCAAAAGATTGTGGATCCAATGGTGTTAACAACTTGCTCACAAGAATCATTATCAATTGTGATATCG
This sequence comes from Ambrosia x helenae, assembly GCA_030844895.1. Classification (NCBI taxonomy): domain Eukaryota; kingdom Viridiplantae; phylum Streptophyta; class Magnoliopsida; order Asterales; family Asteraceae; genus Ambrosia; species Ambrosia x helenae. Next base: position 58,363 of record JAUTDX010000295.1, on the reverse strand, counting down.
ATCACCAACAAATGCATATCTATGGAACCGCAAATCGGCCTTCTTTTGAAGATGTGCTCTGGAACTTGCAGTATGCGGCTCAAGTGCAGGCGACAGCGGAGTCTGAACAGAAATCCGAAAATGCATCTTATGACACGAGCTTCAAAACAACTTAATTAGTACACTACTAGAAAACAGACCTTTTATACACGAAAAACTTAACGAAAGAAGAATAAGAGTAGTATATACAAATTTCAGAAAGTCATCTTATTTGTAGTGGTAGTGGTAATTGTAGCATATGCAAATGGAAGTCAAGATTCATCCATATTTTAGGTCACATATTTAGATATTTATCATCATACTCAGTTAATCCCACCTATAGCAAAGCTAAGGTAGGGTCTGAAGAGGGTAAGATGTAGACAGCCTTACCTCTACCCCTAAGAATAGAGAGGCTGCTTCTAGTGAGACCCCTGGCTCAATGTGGTTTGGTATCAATCCTTGGACGTAAGGCACAGAACACTTAGCAATCGGGACAAACCCGATCGGTGTATGTACCCCTTTGTCTTTTGGCTATCCACGCCACCACATGATGCATGATTAACCGTTCGTCGTTTTTAACGTTATTTTCGCGAAATTTGTAAAATAACGTTAAAACTAGTGCAACTTTACTTTTACCCCCAAGGGTCACACATATATACATTATATGCGCACACCGTAAGTGGGGCGTAATTTAGATATTTAATTTGTTATAAAAGTTGAACATTTTCGTGTTTTAGTTGACCATTGTTGGAACAAACTTGTAAAGTGCTAAATTATTTTAATGAGTTCTTTAGTATTGTTGTCCTACAAATTTGAATTGAAGATTATATTTTATTATTACTCGTTATTTATTATTTGAATTTCCTATTTCATCTCAATGGAAGATGAAATAGGAAATTCAAATAATAAATGGGTTTTACTGCCTAGTGGGCAGCCATTTGTCCAGTGCCATAGAGGTCATTTGATTTCAAGTTCGAATCCGATCTAAATGGGTTTTACTGCAGTGGGCCTTCGGGCGACAGGTTTTTCCCGTATTGGTGGCTTGGTGGACTTGAGCTGCCTAGTGGGCAGCCATTTGTCCAGTGCTAACCCACTGATAATTCAGGTGATATTTAGTTGGTCGTTCAAAAAAAATCTCAATGGTTTCCTATATGAATTACGTAATAAAGATTATTTACTTATTACCTCTATGGCTCTATATATATAATCGACTCATGAGTGATATTAAATATATACTGGGTTGGCAAGTGTGATATAACGGGTGTCGTCGAGGCTCTTTTAAAGAATGCAATCTAACATATGCCTTAAACATGGATTATCTTTTGGGTATTATTATACGTATTTAAATAAGCGAGCGTTTAAATATGAAATGAAGCCTTATTAAATATCAAAATTAATACTAAGCAAGCGTTTTAAAAAGGAGAGTAAATTACATGTTTACCCTCTTACCTCTAAAGGTATTATTTTATTAAAAGAAAAACGAATAAAAGAAATTTAAAATTAAAATACTAAATTCAACTAATTAATAAATATTAAATACTATGTGGCCTATTTTGACGCGACATGTTGCTCGACCTGACCCGACCAACGCATATTATTAAATACCAAACATGTTATTGAATTCAAGTCACTTTCCTTAGTCCCGAACAAACCGCAATAGGAAAATGAGCGTAGGAGCCCACATGCGTGAGGGTGATATGTTGTTTAATTATAAATTAAACAACATTTAGCTCCATCACATTTTACATCATTTCTATTGATGACTCATCATAACCCAACATTTTATTAAAAAATAATCTCTTTTTTCACCTACACAACTCAACTCTACTCAAAATTTAACATTCATAACCCAACTCAACTCAACCTATTTTTTTTTTTGGACGAACTCGATTTTTAATGAAATTTATATCGGGTTGTTAAAAAAAAAATCAGAAATACCATCTATTTAGTTTCTCTTTTAAGTTTGAATATTACAAGTTATTTGAGTAATTAAGTCATTGGAGAATTTAGTTTGATAAGAATTTTTTTTCTATTTTTTTTAAATTACTCAATCTTATATATATTATTGGTGACCAACCCAATTTTAGATCACAAAATGGGTTTAGTAGTATTAAAAGAAACATCTTTTAATTGATGCTTCTCCAAATATACATCAACTAAAAAAAGTAAATAATTATTTTGGCTTTTAGCATTGAAAGCAAAAAAAACCAGACAAATTTGGAAAAAACATAACAAAATAATACTCTCTTTAACATGCCCTGCCTCAACCCCTCCAATAATTCTGCTCCATTTCATCCCTCTTTTACACCTTCATAATTTCACAAAACCACTACTACGTGATATCCGTTACGACAATCGTTACACTCACATTACACAAAAACAATGGGTGCCTGTGTTTCATCACACCACAAATATTCATCTACCATGAAGGTACACGTGTCATCTGGGTCTAATCGTAAACCAGACGTTAATCATGTCGTCACCCCTTGTTCCCTAACCAAAGAACAACAACCTTCGATCATCAGTGACAATGTTGCTGTTAAACCTCAGTCTGTTCCTCTTCATTCGAAAACTGTTTCTCGTCATATTGGTATCGATTTTGTAACACAACCTTTATTACTACGTTTTTTTTTAATCGTGGGTTTCTGGTTTATTGGAATTTTAGTGTAGAAATGTTATGAATATTTGAGGGTTTGTGATATTTGGTGGTCATTGGTGGGTCTTATTGGTTGGTTATATGTTTATTTGTTTATTTGATTGGTCTTTTTTTTATTATTATTATTTGTTTGATCATTACTATAGCTTTTATGGTGGGTTATGACTTTTTTTTTTTATGGGTATGTGTTGTTTTATTATTTTTTCTAACAGTTAAATTTTTGTCGCTAATGGGATTTGAACTTTCACTACTTAGAAAGCGTCAAAGGCCTAGTGGTAAAATTACGGAAATAGTGTTTTTTCGAGTGTGTTATTAATGTTGCAAAACAAGGCCAAGTTGACCTATTACTCCCCGCATAGGCCGATTTGACCCCCGAGTACTCCCCCGATTAATTCGAGTACTCGCTCCAGGGTGGGTCGCTGAGTACAAGCCCAAACCGAGTTTTGCAACACTGGTGTTATATCTCTATGATCGTGTAGGAGCATACGTTAGATACGTGACACTTTGGTTGTGTGTGTGGTTTTTACTCATTTATTTACTTTTATTCATCCACGGCCGTGTTATTTTCAAAGCTAATCTTATGTTGAGAACTGCGAAAACTACATAGAGCACTTGTACGTAGTGTATCGATTCTTTAATGAGATAGTGGAGTGGGCGGGCTATATAATTGGCTTTTGTATTACACTTAAAGCAAAATGTACAAATGTATTGTGTGGTTCTTGCAATTCTCTTGACATATTTTTGGTTACGAAATGAACCCTCTTTTACCTAAAAGTCTAAAACATATATGTTTTCATTTTGTACGTGAATAATAGAATGTATGCATCGAGCTGTCTAGACGCGATATGGTGTCGCGTTTCACATTAGTTCCAAGTCATTACTCATGGAAAGTCTCATACGCGTGTAAAAGTAGACACACTGCTAGAAGTTGTGTATTTCTTGGCTAAATGAGTGATTTGTTTCTGCATGGTCATACTGATGTTGATCTCCTATTGTAACTAAAATTTTACATTTAGGGGTTGTTTGGTTCATTAAGTGCTGAATTATTAAGAGGTCTGAATGGTTAAGTGCTGAATCATTAAGTTGGACCTCTTAATGGTTAGTTTTCTTGTCTCACATTGGTAGGAGAGCCTAATTAAGGTTTAGCCTAGTTCAGTGCTTAATGGTTCAGCAACATCGCAAATCTTAATGGTCAGCCTTAATCATTCCATTCAGAAGCTGAAACAAACGCACTGAATGCTGAATCATTCAGCGCTGAATGGTTCAGAGCCTCATTAAGAGACTTAGCAAACAGCCCCTTACTATGCAAGTAAAAGTAGGTGTCTCATGACTAAAGGAATGATTTGTTTTTGGTATGGCTATTAATGGGCTATATAGGTATAACATACAAAAATGGTTACTGATTTTCCATTACTTGTAACTAAATTTTTACATTTATTATGCATGTTTTGCCATGGTTTTTGCTTGTAATTGAATAAAGTTATCTTATTCTTTGCTTACTATGGCCGCCAAAGGGCAAAAAAGTAAGCTATCTTATAGAGATGCTTCAGAAGATATTTGCAGCTTGTTAAATACCATGTAAATATTGTCATCTTGAGACTTATCGCTATTGACTTTTGAATGACCTGATTCAGGTTATGTTTGAGTCAAATGTGTAACATCAAACAAATTAGCTAAAAGGAAACCTTTAAACGGGTTAAAAGTTGTCTAAAATGACTGTTAATGCATACAACATTCTGAATTCAAAAAATTAGGTTCTGTTGAAATTATATATTTAGTGAAAATAATATGTACAACTCTTGTAACACATCATGAATGTGTCATATTGCCAATATTATTGATCATTTCAAAGACATTTCGCTCAGACTTTATGATACATGTTTCTTATTTCACCTTGCAGAGGAGACGTTTTTCGATTCCCAAGCTTGGTTAGACTCAGACTGTGAATCTGATTTCATGAGTGTTAATGGAGGTAATGTTATAAAAACAAAATTTTATTTGTTTATATTTATTCAAATCCCTTTTAGATGTGCTCCTATACACGGAGGGGGTGTCAATCGTGTCGGGTTGATGGGTTGGCGGGTTTACGGGTTGCGGGTTGACGGGTTGTGGGTTGAAATGTGCAACCCGAACCAGACCCATATTATTATTCGTGTCAAATATTTCAACCCTAACCCGACCCACATAAAATCCGGGTCAACCTGAAGATGACCCATTTAACCCATATTTTTAAATGAGTCATACATGTTCATGAGTTATAATCGGGTTGTTGTGTTGTAAGCGGATTATCAATAAAATGTTTAATGGTGAGTATATAAGTGTGACAAATAAATAATATAGTGTGCCAAAAATAACACAATTATAACTAACCATTTAAACAGAAATGAAAAAAGAAAAACAAAAATATAATAGATTTTTTTTCTAAATACTTAAACGGGTTAACGGGTCAACCCATTTTATATATGCGTCAACCCGAACCCGACTCATTTTTAATACGGGTCAACCCGAACCCGACCCGTTTTTAAACTGGTCGTGTTACTTGACCCAAATCTGTTTTTTTTTCCGTGTCGGGTTCGGGTCGGTTTTCTGGTCGTGTCAATAATTGCCGCCCCTATACTCCTCTCTTTTTTCACACATTCTGATCAAAAGTTTATTAATTTGTTTATTTATTTATTTGCCTGTAAGCTTTGTTCTTATTTGGTGTTTTAAACCAAATTGTAATATTGCAGAATTCACACCATCAAGAGGCAATACTCCAGTACACCATAGCTTCCTGACTGGACCGCTGCAAATGAAGGATGGTGCACCTGCCATTGATAACCACAATCCGTCTGTGACCTTACTTCAACCATCTCCGATAAAGAAGAAAAAGAGACTTTCCGAGCTTTTCAGTGAAAGCCAAAGAGAGGGTTATAACTGTGATGATGAAAATGGTGAAACTGGGGTGGTGGGGAGCCTTGAAGCGGTGACAATTCGTGATGGTGGTGGGTTAAAGCCGAAGAGGGGGAGATGGGTGGAGATTGTGCAGGTGCACGGCTGCAGACCGAGGACACAGACTGAAGTAAGAAGAAAATAAGCATGGATCTTGACCCTGAATGTGATGAATGGTCATGAGCGCTTTCTTGAACTTTAGTTGTGAATGTATAGAAATATGAAGTCGTGTTATCGACATCTAGTGATTGTGTTAACTGTTAAGGCAGTTATACTCTACTTGTTTTTGAGTTTATGGATTTGAATACACATATCCATGTTGTACCTAAGAGCATAGTCACATAGTTCGTAGTGCGCTCCGGTACGGAACGTGGAACGGGGTCGCAATTCGCTAGGTCCCTAAAATTCGGTACGAGTGGGGGTAGGTTCATTTCGGATCGCTCCGGTACGATGTACCACATAATGTGGTACGATGTACCAATTAAACTTAATATTAAGCTTTATTTGTGATTTTATATATACAAGATATGTTATATGTACTAACATCTTGATGTACTAAATTTTAATAGTCTAGGGTTAAAATTGTCAAAAACTATAAACTAAAGGGGAAGTTGTAATTTAGTTGAAAAAAAAGGTGTAAATAGGAAAAAGGAAGACTAACTTTTTGTACGACCCTAACAATCATCTTCATCCAAACTAAATTTTTTATAACCCTAAAGTATAGCAGTAATTCAGCCGCCCTCTTGTCTCTTCCATGGTGGCTCCATCTAAAGTTCCAAACCAAAAAATAAGAGGTTTGGATTGCTCCAGTTCATAATCCGAACACGATCCAGTAACAAAAGCTGAAAAGCATCATGCTCTGCCTCTGGATTCGGTCCACATCAGGTACGATTGAATAGCTTTTTTGGAACGTCCTTGTGGTGGTCGGAAATGCGATCCCAAGCGTTCCTGGATCGTGTTCGTACCGCGTTTCGGAACGGACGAACCAAGTCGAAAATCGTGGCATGCCTAGCGAATTATGTGACTATGCCTAAGAGTGTGCAAGGACATGGAACCGAACTGGACTACAACTAGGGGTGTAAATGACACGAAGCGGCTCGAGAGCTACTCGGGATCGGCTCGGTAACGAGCCGAGCCTTAACAAGCCCGAGCCCGAGTTCGAGCCTGAAATATGATTCGTTTAGTTATCGAGTCTGAGCTCGAGCCTTACATACAAAGCTCGTTTAGGCTCGCGAGCCTAAACGAACCCAAACAAACATTATATATATTTTTTATATATGTGATTTTGTCCTTTGAACATGTTCAGTGTTAATTAATAATATTGGTGAGCCGAGCTTTTCTCGTTTAAGCTATTGAAGCGAGCTCGAGCCTAGCTTTCAGGTCGGTTAAAATTATTTTTAAATTACCCCGAGTCGAGCTGAGCTAAACTCGAGCTCTTAGGTTTTACTTTCAAGCCGAGCTCGAGCTTAGAATAGAAGGCTCGAACGGAGTCGAGCTCGAGCTCCTGTGGGCTGTGACTCACTTTTTATTGTTATTATTATTATTAGAACTATATTAGTACCAATAATGTTGTAATGGATAAAGTATGTCGATCTCATGAGACAAACATAAGGCATCTACTTAGCTTATTAAGAATGCTATATGATCATACTAGACTGATAAATCACTATACGAATTAGAGCAATCTGGCATCTTATTAAATTGTCAATGGAAAAAGGCTAGAAGGGTATTGTTTTGTTGATTGTAGATTTCTTTATGACAAAATTGCAGAAAACGTCCTTTATGTTTACCCAAAGTTGCAGGTTTAGTCCTTTAACTTTAAAAGTTGCAGGATACCTCCTTTATCGAAGTTTTTGTTGCAGGAAACATCCTTTAATGAACTTTTGGTTGCATAAAACGACATTTACCACTAACGGTGTTAAATTATCCTGTTAACTCCTCCTCACATGCCAAGCATGTGAGGGTATTTTCGTCAATTTGTATTTAAAGGACCTTTTCTGCAATTAAAACAAAAATAACAACATAACAATAAAGGAGGGACTAAACTTGTCAAAGTTTGGAAGTTTTTTAAAGGACCTTTTCTGCAATCTCAGACTCGTTTTTCCGGCGATGGTCGCCGCCGGCGACCACATTCCGGCCAAGTACTCCGACGAAGGCCAAAAGGCGGTTTTTCGGTATCATTGTGATGAATAAAATTAGGAAAAAAATCTTTAAATGATAGTATGTTATAGTAAACTTTATTAAACATTCTTAGCATATCCGATAAATATTATTTATGCCTATTACCTTCCAAACAAAAATATTCATAGCCAATTATCATCAACAAATTTATCTCCTGTTACCACCGTAATCCTCCACCATCACCACTGACTACTCACCACTCGGCAACCACCACTGTCACCCAACCCGAACCACTGTGACCACCACCTGAAACCACCTTCAACAATCATCACAACCCCTGTTAAGAACCATCGAAACCACCATCACACCTTCAATCATTCATCTTCATATCTGAAATCGAGGAGTAGAAAACGAGATAGGGTTTTACCTTGGTCTGAAAAAGGATCCGATCTGGTGACAGGGGCGCCGCCACTGGAATCACCATGGTTCCTCCTCCTCCTTGCTTGAGTCTCCTTTGTTTTAAAAACTTCCAAACTTTGACAAGTTTAGTCCCCCCTTTATTGTTATGTTGTTATTTTTGTTTTAATTGCAGAAAAGGTCCTTTAAATACAAATTGACGAAAATACCCTCACATGCTTGGCATGTGAGGGGGAGTTAACGATAAACACTAACAGAGTTAGTGTAAAGGATGAAACCTGCAACAAAAACTTCGATAAAGGATGTATCCTGCAACTTTTAAAGTTAAAGGACTAAACCTGCAACTTTGGGTAAACATAAAGGACGTTTTCTGCAATTTTGTCTTTCTTTATAGAATTATGGATCTGAATATGTCACTAAAGTTGCATGTGTTGATGTTAAGAATATAAATATAATTCATATTCAGGTGGCTTAAAGATACGAAGCTATGAGTTTATATTTCACTAACCTATCCAAAACAAGCTTGGCTGGTTTTGAAGACGACGGTTATGTTTAATTTTCATACTGGTAGATCTCAAACTGGATATTTGTTCACATATGAAATTTCATGAAGAAAGTAGACAACATGAGGACCTTGTGGTGTACTTCACCACAAGAGGCACCAAGGGTCTTATGGTCTTATAAGATGACAATGAAGATGTATCGATTAGCTTAAGAATGGTTATATTAAAGGTAACGTAACCAATAATACTTACTTTAATATGTGTTTACTTGTGACTTGTACACATTTTTTTTGAACGGCTAAATTTTTTGTCATCCATGGCCCCCACATCACTTAAATGACAAAGTTTTATCCAACATCTTCATACCACTAGGCCAAAGAACTTGGGTTGTACACATATTTATTTTTGCTTAAACGAATTTTTTGAACAATAATATTAAAGTAGATATTGTAATGAACAAAACAATATCTACTTTAATGTTATTGTTAAAAAAGTTTGTTTAAGCAAAAACTTAGTGAATTTATTTACTTCTCATCTCCATATACAAAGAAGCTACTTCATGGGCTCATGGCATTACATCCTATGTTGCACGGGAACTGGTATGGGAACGAGAAACGGGTACGGGAAACGGCAAAACTCAAAAAATCAAGAGAACGGGTACGACAATAAAAAAATATAAAAAATAAAAATATATTAAACAATTTTCTACATCCAATATCATAAGTAACTTCAAGACTTCAAAGTTCTAAATAGTGACTTTAAATTAAAATAAAAAGTGAACATTATGTTATTAACGTTTAAGCAATAATATTTAGAGGGGCTAAAATGGAGAAATGCAAACTTTGTACTAAGCTTTTTATTAAAAGTTAGTGCTAAAGTGTAATAAAGGAAACTAGAGGGTATAAAGTGACAAAAAGAAAAAATTGATTAAATAACCCTAATACAGAATGATGGAGCGCCACTGCCTGTTATCTCTTCCATCCGCAACTAAAGTTTGAGTAGATCACCATAGCTTTGGTTGCTCCGATGAGGCATTCTGACAACAAAAAAAAGTCGTTGATGGCTGCATCTCGACGGAAAAGATGATGTGGTGAGGCATTCCGGCAAAAATAACCGGAATCGTTGGGGAATCGTAGGGGAAACGTCCCACCAAAACTAGAAACGGGCAGGAAACGTTTCCAGGCGTCCCCGTAGGCGTTTCCGTCCCATGGGAGTTTCGGGTACGTGGTACGGTGCCTCTTAGGCGTTTCCGTGCATCAAAGATTACATCATGCTAACTTATATCATGCAAAATTGCAAAGAAAACACGCATTACACTATTTTCCTCCTATTTATTATATTCTCTGTGTTTTCTTTTAATGGCGAACACACACTCCTAAACTACACTATAATCCACAAATTTTCCACTAAGAACTCATGCCATTTTAATAAAAATAAACACTAGATATCACTAGACCAAGGTTATATCAATTTTTATTGTGTTATCTGATTTGGTTTCTTTCAAAGTTACCAAAAAGATATCAGTTGAGGAACCCGTCAATTCCTCTGTCAAAAGAATTACCCATTTTGATAATCTAAGGCTATTCGGTATGGGGACTGGCTTCGGCCCGTTGTACACCGCCCCCGACGGGCAGGCACGTCCAAAACGACCAAAAACAGACAGAGAGGACGAGGCTAGCTTCTTCTTCTTCCTCGCTGCTACTTCTTCCTCGCCGCTAGCTTCTCCGTCAACCACACCCTAGGCCCGTCACTCGGTGATGACCCGGCCTAACGACTTACGTGTCGAATGGTCCTCAACGACGATCCATCAACCACACCGGATCGTCTAATAATCAAATATCATCAAAATTTATAAAGAAAATCCCGGAATATGCCGTTCATATAAAATTATAAATAAAAAAAAAATATCGAGTTCCGATTCCAACAACTCCATTTGTCTATTTTGTGCCCAACAACTCTACAGTGAGTTAAAACTCTTGTTCCGATTCCAATTACAGATTTTCCGTCAACGATGCCGGAGCACACGACGGCGATAGAAGACGTCATGGAGGCCGCCTCCGGTCCTCATTTCTCCGGCCTACATCTCGATGATCGATTCATGTCTCCTTCATCCTCTCTACTTACTGATTCAATCAAACAGCCTTTCGTCATCGGTACGTTTTTTCATCATCATCATCATCATCCTCATTCATTTAATAAACATGCCTTATCGTGTTTAACATATCATAGACGACACGATTAACACAAGTATTTTACTACTTTTTTTTTAGGAAAAATGATGAGCCTAGTCTCCTAATTTTAATTATTTTAATAAGTAAAAAGTCCTTTTAGTTAAACATTGTGTATGTAACACAATTTTATGAATTATATGTACATAATGTGATTATGCTTTTTATTAAACATGTTCTATTGTGTCTTAAATAGGTAAGGAATGAAGGTTTCAATTGGATCAAAACAAAACACAAACTCAAAGTAATTAACACGTCTTCAGCTTGTTGTGATATCAAAGCAAAAACAACAAATCCAAAACTCAAAACAAACAAAGGAATGTCAACAGAAGACTTTTTTCTATTAGACTTCAACCAAAACAAACAATGCAAGACAAAAAAACTATCGAAGTCTATATTAAAAAAACAAACAGAAGCCTACCTTATATACTAAAGAAATCCTATTTGACTATGAAAAGGAAAACTAAAAGATAAGAATAAAAAATAAACTTGCAGCTAAAGTAACCTATATGACTAAGGAAATAAAACTAATAGATAACTAATAAACAACCGACTCAAACTCTTCAATCTCATCCACGATCCTTTTAATCAAAAACAACTATCTTTATCAAACAATTAGCTTTATCCAACTTCTTTGACCCGATCCATCTTCAACATACGAGCTAACCCGGGTCAAACAATTAAACGAGCCAACAATCACCCCCCTAATTTTTGACCCGTATCATCCAATTCTTTCTCGCCAAACTTTTTCCTCGACAATTCTCTAGCGACTATGCGAGCTTGTTGTTCTTCCTCGCTTACATGCTCAAACTCGAACAATTCTTTCTCGACAAACTCTCTTACAAAGCGATATTGGTTTTCAATATTTTTGCTTCTCCCGTGAAACACGGGATTTTTCAACAACTTGATAACGGACTTCTTGTCGACCTTGAACCTTTCACGATCTTTTCCACAACCTATCAAATCCGAAAACAATTTTTGCAACCAAATCTCTTGATAAGATGTTGAAGTAGCAGCCACAATGTCCGCTTTATTGACCCGCTTATTGACAATATCTTCGGCATCAAATAAAGGGTGAACCGGTCGATCGATGTGACCCGTTTTCTCATAAATATCATCAAGCGAACCAACACGTCTCTCCGGCGTGTCAACAAACTCGCCTTCTTCTAATTCACTCGAATTCAATTGCTCAGAATAAGATTCACTTACTTGGGGTTTGTTAAGAATTTGTTTGGAATCAAATTTCTCAATCTCAATACCATCCCTTGTTTCAATAAAAGATGACGTTTGTAATGGTGCTTCGTTTGTTGGTGTATAATTATCTCCACGATGATTTCCAATGCTTTGATTGGGCACCACAATTTCACCATAATTATATTCCAAGCATTCCTCCCATGCATGCACACTGCTACAATTTTTTTCAACAAGCTTTGAACAATCACAACCTTCTGTTTCATCACCTTCTGTGTCCCTTGGCTTTATATGTGATCCATCTCTAGATGACCCTCTTCCATTTACTCGATCATCAAAGTCTATAAAGGGATTCCTAGCCTCAGTCACATAATTAGAAGTACCGTAATCCAAACACCACAAACCCGTCTCCGTATCGCTACCGCCATGAAGCATACAATCAACATCTTCTTGTTCATGCTCGTTAAGAAGGACACGATCGTCTTCCTCCTCTATTGCAACTGTCATGAAAAGTTGCTCGTTCACCTCTTCTGTTTCAACTATATTGGCCTCATCTTTTTCCGCCGAGTTGTCCGGGCATTCGCTTGCATAATGTCCCAACTTTTCACAATTGTAGCAAGTTACCTTCGAGTTATCTTTGCATTCGTTTGCGTAATGACCCAACTTTTCACACTTGTAACAAATTACCTTCGACTTATCTCGACTCGATGAACCTTCGTGACGACTTTGAGAACCCGATGAACCTTCGCGGCCTCGTCCTCTACCCCGACCCATGTCGGTGTTTCTTTTTCCACGCCTTTCTCGAGAAAACAACAATTTTTCTTGGTTCTCCTCAACAGTCTTCCTCATCTTTGTTCTTTCTTCAAACGCTTTTAACCGACCAATTGCTTCTTCAAACGCCAATGTGTCAAGATCTGTTGTTTGTTCAATCACAGCAGCGATTGGTAAGTACCTGTCTGGTACTGAGTTGAGAAGTTTTTTGACAAGCACTTCATCTTCCAAGGAGGAGCCAAGACTCTTGTATTTAGATTGAACACTAGATAATTTTCCAGCGAAATCTTCAATGGTTTCGGAATCCTTCATTTGCAGGCCTTCCAATTCACTCCTTAAAGTCTGCAAGCGAGCCTTTTGAACTCGATCCGCACCCAAATAACGTACCCGTAAAGCCTCCCATACATCTTTCGGGTCTCGATGTTTTGCAACCTGCAACAAGACATCCTCAGGAATCGATTGGAATATCAACGCCTTTGCCATATGTTTTTTTCTTTTTTCGACAGCAGCCTCGGTCTCGGGATCAAGAACATCTTCAAATCCATGTGCAGCCAATACCGTCTCCATCATGATAGACCAAGCCGTGTAGTTGGTAGCCGTTAACATCGGGCATTTAAGCGACACAGTACCCGATTCCCTAACAACATTAACGGGCTGACCAGCGCCTTCACCTTCCGCCATCTCCTTGGCTTTTTCTTGATCGACTGATGCGAGAACTTGTGCAATCGAGTGTTAGCCGATTACACGTCTTCAACCTTGAAGACTCCAAAGCTCTGATACCAATTGAAGGTTTCAATTGGATCAAAACAAAACACAAACTCAAAGTAATTAACACGTCTTCAGCTTGTTGTGATATCAAAGCAAAAACAACAAATCCAAAACTCAAAACAAACAAAGGAATGTCAACAGAAGACTTTTTTCTATTAGACTTCAACCAAAACAAACAATGCAAGACAAAAAAACTATCGAAGTCTATATTAAAAAAACAAACAGAAGCCTACCTTATATACTAAAGAAATCCTATTTGACTATGAAAAGGAAAACTAAAAGATAAGAATAAAAAATAAACTTGCAGCTAAAGTAACCTATATGACTAAGGAAATAAAACTAATAGATAACTAATAAACAACCGACTCAAACTCTTCAATCTCATCCACGATCCTTTTAATCAAAAACAACTATCTTTATCAAACAATTAGCTTTATCCAACTTCTTTGACCCGATCCATCTTCAACATACGAGCTAACCCGGGTCAAACAATTAAACGAGCCAACAAGGAATTGACGGTTCTTATCTAATCAGTTATTATTTATTATTATAGTTATATAGAGTTTTAGTTTGCTTATGTGTATGTGTTGTAGGTGTTTCTGGAGGTAGTGCTTCAGGTAAGACGACGGTTTGTGACATGATTATTCAACAGCTTCATGATCATCGTGTTGTTCTTGTTAATCAGGTGAGTGCGTATGTGTTGTTATTAGGTTTTGGAGTATAATTGATTAATTGATTTGTTTGATTGTGAGATGTAGTTTTAGTACACTAGCATAGGTGTATGAGTGTAATTATTGTTATGTTTAATGCTTAGGGAGGGTAGGTTTAGCGAATTAGCGTATTGGATTATGCAGACAAGATGAATTCGATACTGTTACGTTTATATTCCTTTTGAGGTTGATGCTTGGTGTCTAGCTGAGGGTTTACTAGTAGCAGACTACTAGGGAATGGAGAACGGTCGGGAGAAATTAGTTATATTCATTTTGAAGGTGAAAATTGTTTAGTCTAATCATATATTATAATTTTTTAACATCTTTTAATGAACTTCGGAGATTTGAAGAGGAATGCCAACTCCTGGCTCCATCAAAGGGTATTGCTGAATCTGTTACGAAAATCAGGTGCCGATCAACTTGTAAATGTAGATGCTAGATAACATTAATAATAAGATGGTTGAGCGTTATCTGCTTTCTTAAGTGATTCATGCTAGTCTTAATAGACACAAGACTTTTGGTGTTTAGGTATTTTTGTTGCTAGCGTTATCTGCTTTCTTAAGTGATTCATGCTAGTCCTAATAGCGCGCCGTGATTTTTTTTTCTTCACGTCATATTTGAATGGAAGGTATACCGTAACCGTATACTTGAAGTGTCTACCGTCTAATTTGCCTTTTCTCTTATGTAGGATTCGTTTTACCGTGGTTTGACTGCTGAAGAATCTGCACGTGCTCATGAGTATAATTTTGATCACCCTGGTGATGTTCTTATTAGTTTTTGGTTTTGCTCTCTTTAATGCTGCCACCTCTGGTTTATATAATAAAAAATTCTTGTTGTTGTAGATGCTTTTGACACAGAGCAAATGCTAGAATGTATTGAAACACTCAAACAAGGAAAGTCGGTACAACTTCCTATATATGACTTCAAAAACCACAGGAGATGTTCTGAATCCTTCCGCCAGGTACTGGCTTCTAAACTTACAGTCTTGAATAGAGTACAGCTGTCAAAAATGTTGATATGTTTTAATTGACCAGCAAAGTCTTCTATAGTTCATTGTTGAGTGTTATTTTTAAGTACCTGTTCAATATATATACCTTAAGTCATTTTACAGTCTCTGGAATATTTGTCTAACACCTCTCATTAATTATAATGGGAGCGTTTTCTTTTTCCTTGATTTCAGAACTAGTGATATTTCTTATTTGGGATAACAATATAACATATGTGGATTTCAACTTGTTTCATTAAGGCCACTTAGATATGGAAACTATTTTATAAGCCACCGAAATGCATATATGGTTTCCTCTAATACCAAATTCAGTTAAAAACATGCCTAGTGACAAAAGATACTTTACAGTATTGAAAAGACAAAAATACCCTTGTATCAACCTATCAAAAAGCAATAAGGAAACGATGGAGTTTTTGTCAGTTCACCAAAAAGAATCAGATACACAATTGGCTGTGTGCCTGCCTTTAAACTAATTTCAATATATGAGTGGCCTTTAGTGAAAAAATACTGAGTACTTGAGTGGCTTTCACAGCTAGATAGTCGAAGTTGCAAGGTGCAAAGGGCATACCCAAGACCAGAAAAGCTTAGTTAGTAAAACAAAAATATATATACTAGCCACATAAAATAAAAAAGAAAAAAAAATATATTGTTTATCATCACCAACCAAATGGTTTTAACTTAAAAAAGGTTATAAAAACTAAATCTCACCTATCAGGTGCATCGATTGCGCTTTTGAAAGTTCCTCACCTTGTCACACCTAAGGCAAGTTCCGTGGGTTGTACTTAGAGAGCTAAGCTTCTTTAGTTATACATAAAGGTTTTTTGCTTGTATGTAGACCTTTTGTGTGTGTATATTTTTTGGGGGTTATCTAGAATTTATTTATAAGTATTTTATAAATATTGAGCTATTTATTTATGTGAGGCTAGCTCCTTCGCCTCTCGTTCATTGGAATTGTGTCTCATGGCTTTTAAAACCAAGGTAGCATCTCTCTGTTTATTGAGGTATTATTAAGACTAATCATTGTTAATTGTCAAATTTGGACTGACATTCTTAAACAAAAGCACATGTGCTTGACTTTTGTTCATATTTGAACGTATTTCTTAACTAAAATGTAGGGTGTACCTTGAAGATGATATGACTCGTACATTCATATTTTACATCATTTTACTAAATAATGTACTCTTTTTGCCGTCTTATCATAAGAATAGATACCTTTTCATCTTTATTGGAATTATATTAGAATAATCCTGCAGTAGGGAAAATCGATTAAGTTCTTGTCTGAATCCATAGAGTTTGGTGGGTGAGAAATGTAGGGTGAGGACGTGAGGTGGGTTGGGTAGTCAGAAGGCAAAGGATTCAAGAATGGTAATTCTGAATGCTATTGTATATCTGTACATTAATTACCTAGATCGTTTTGTTAAAAGATTACATTTTTAATTATTTTCCATATGCTTCTTAGGTTAATGTATCTGATGTAATTATCTTGGAGGGAATACTGGTGTTTCATGACCAAAGGGTTCGTGACTTAATGAATATGAAGATATTTGTTGACACAGGTATTTATTCTTTAGCTTTCTTTCTAATATTCTATCTCCTGTTATTGTTACTATATATATTTGGAGCTTACATATTATTTAGTATTTTTGTATGAATGAAGTCCTACACTCCTACTCTATCCATAAATGGTTGCGATAAGTATCTTTTGATCGGACCTCATTTGTTTTGACTTCTTTTGTCACCATCCTCTTTTCTGAGTCTTAAGCCTGATTTAGATATCAATTGTTATTTACTGGTTCTAGGCTTCTAGCTACCAGCTTCAAATTAGGTGCAAGACAGAAACCTACTTTTACTTTATTACCGGTTTTAGCAACCAAGTTACATTTTGTTACCAACAGTATTAACAAATGATAGCTGGTCTTTTGTTGATTTTTTTAAGAAGTGATGACTTGTTATCTTATTTGTGATATTAGATTATATGCATCTGCCACATGACATCTGTTTTGACTTTAAATAGTTAATTTTTAGATATAAATAATTAAAAGTAAACTTATAAGTTTTTTTTTACACAAGCATTTTTTGCATGTGCACATCTGACGTAACGGTTGTAGTGACATCAACCAGTGCCACATCTTCAGTTTACAGGTAAAATCAGTTTAAGATTAGCTAAAGTCGATAATATATTGTAAGTTGGTCTCTTTTTTTGGGGCTTAATTTAAAGTGAGTTGCTAATATCATTAAAAGAAGTGTAGACTTCGTTTTTATATCTGCATTTTGCACTAATAGTAAGGTTTACCTTGATCTATATCCGTATTTCACTCCCTAGTGTAGTTTCTATTAATAAATTATCATCTTCTTGAACTTCTTTGTATACTGAATTTTAACGGGCTTATACATTTTATCCTAATTAATGAATCCCTTCTTTCTTATACATATTCATTTCCCTAACCAACATGTCTCACACTTTTATGTGTTGACAAATAATTGTACTAGATGCTGATGTGAGGCTTGCTCGTAGAATAAGGCGAGACACAGTTGAGAGGGGTAGGGATGTAAATTCTGTACTCGAGCAGGTAGGTTCCTTTTACTTTCTAAAAGTCTCAAGAGTATTTGTTTGGAGTTTCATTAATCATCTAGTGCTGACCAACACCTGACAATAAAATCTTTCCTAGATGTCAAAACTAGTAAATACTTGATTCATCTTCAGGGTTAGCCACAAGAGTCGCTCCTTTTTTTACTGAATTTAGCTGTTGATAATGTCTTAACAAGTGAAAGGGGATGTAGAAGTCGTAGAACTGATGTTTGATTATAAGTTTTGACTGAGGATTTAATACATATCATTAATAATATGAAGCTCTATTTATCTGTGCAGTATGCAAAGTTTGTTAAACCTGCTTTTGACGATTTTGTTCTTCCCTCAAAAAAGTATGCTGATGTCATCATACCAAGAGGAGGTGAGAATCATGTGGCAGTAGACTTGATAGTGCAACATATACGCACAAAGCTCGGTCAACATGACCTTTGCAAATTATATCCCAACATATATGTAATTCAGTCGACATTCCAGGTATTTTCTTTGCCAGTTTTCTTATCATTAGTAAATAGTGTCACCTAGGGAGAAACAAGTCTGATAATTTTGATGTATTTTGTTACAAAGACATGTACATTAATTCAAGATCTGTGTTACAGATTCGAGGCATGCACACATTAATTCGAGATAAAGACATATCAAAGCATGATTTTGTATTTTATTCAGATCGGCTGATTCGACTGGTACATCTCTTACCTTATATGAAATTTTTGGAAACTGATAGTCAGAGCCTGGATCTTTAGGTATCAAATGCCTATAATGATATGAAATTGGTTCCAGGTTGTGGAGCATGGCCTTGGTCATTTACCATTTACTGAGATGCAAGTAGTCACTCCAACAGGTACGGTGTACTGTTTGGTTTTTCATGAACAGTCTTGTATCACCTGTTAATATTATTTTGTTTCTATTTTGTATCACCTGTTAATATTATTTTGTTTAACTGTTAGAAATTCATTAAAAGAGGTAATTTTGCATGAATAAGAAAAAAAAGGTGTTTTTCCACGTCTAATTCTTTTCAAATAGTTGCCTATAGTATATCATTGACAGTTATTGTTTTGCAGGATCCGTATATAGTGGAGTTGACTTTTGCAAAAAACTCTGTGGTGTCTCGATTGTTCGAAGGTGAGTGGTATTTAACTACGTAAGTATTACAAGATGCACGTATCTTATATATAGATGCTGGTGCTTTTTGTCACCGTGAAGGACATGCTTTATAAAAATTGGTATAGGGTAATAATAAACCTATTGTGACATCATATGATTTCCATTTCTTAAATTATAGTGCTGAATGTTTCTTGGGTGTCGACTTGATTGTCAAAACAATTGAATAACCTTTGAACTTTTATTCTCGTTTTAGTGGTGAAAGCATGGAAAACGCATTGCGTGCATGTTGTAAAGGCATAAAAATTGGAAAAATCCTTATCCATCGTGATGGTGACAATGGTCAGCAGGTAGATAAATATATATCTCTCTAGTTTGTTGATTGATAGATCCATCTTTTATTTTAGTTTTGCATGAGCGTTTTTCTAATATGAAACAAACAATACATCTTTCATAACGTTTTCAGCTTATATATGAAAAACTCCCAAAAGACATCGCAGAACGACATGTGCTTCTCCTTGACCCTGTTCTTGCTACAGGTATGTGATATATTCTCTCCACATGCTTTTATTATGCATATAAAAAGGGAAATATTAGTTCACTGTTTGCTTTTGGCTCATTGTTGTATATGTTAAATATCCCAAGAATGTCATAAAATTTGAATTCGTTGTAACTAAATGATAAACTACTTTGCAAATGTTTAACCTATATAATGTTGAACAATAGACAGGTAGGTCATTGTAACTTGAAAATTTCAAGAGATGGAAATTATAATTTTACCAGACCATCACAGAGTGGGAATTCACTGAACTTTGCAACTTCTCCGAAGAGTGTCAATTTTTTTTTTTTTTGTTGCAGGTAATTCAGCTAATCAGGCAATTGAGCTACTGATACAGAAAGGAGTGCCAGAATCATACATAATATTCCTCAACCTCATCTCGGTGAGTTCCCATTTACATATTGGTCGGTTGCATGGTCTACTACATATGTAGAGGTGGAAAAATGGGTGGGCTGATGACAAATGACAATTCTAAACTGAAAATTTTTGGTACCGACTCAGACGATCTGAGTTGATGAAGCACTTTTTGCGCAATTTTTTTTAAAAATAATTAGTGTCAAATATGACCAGAGAAACTATATTTTTAATGGAAAAAAATAAACATGGTCCTCAGGCTATGGTTGAGAGTGGTTTTAGTGATTAAAGTACAATAATTTAAGCATATACAATAATGAAAGTTTACTCTTAAACAATAATGTACTTTCTATTAATAGTCTAGTTTTTTTTTTTTTTTTAATAAAGTAAGGTTTTATGCATTGAAAATACAGTCTGAACCGTTTTCTTTTTAGCTAGTCATTTACCTATTTAACCCGTTAGAGATAAACATAACCCAAATCGACCATTTATATATATTTAAGTAAATTATTTAAAATTGCCATGTGTATACGCTGTACCCATTCTTTTGACTCACCTTCATGTGATTTGCTTAGGCCCCCGAAGGAATCCACTGTGTTTCAAAACGGTTTCCTTCAGTGAAGATAGTAACATCAGAGATCGATGTTGCTTTGAATGAAGAGTATCGCGTTATACCTGGTCTTGGTGAATTTGGTGACCGTTACTTTGGCACCGACGATTGATCATAAGATGATTTGTATTTGGGATCAGTGGCAGGGGGTAACCAACTGTCATGAAGGTTGTCTAATAAAAAAACAAGTTAAAAATTGAATCAACCGTAATGTCTTAGCGCCTTGCTTGATAGAAGAAATATCCTTCTGTATCATTTGAGATATATTCTGTGATCCCTGGTGTTTGGATGGTTATCTGTATATATATTGAAGTCATTGGGCATGGATTTTATTGTTGCTTATAGTAATCATTTCGATAATGCATAGATATCCAACAGAAATAAGCGTCATTTTGTTAACAAGGTAATAATTATATAACAACTCAAGTTATTGTTACTAATCAACCTCCTAATTGACGCAAGTGTACGATCATATTGGGGTTCACCGGTTGCGTGTATATGGCATATGGCATGTGTAAGCCTGTATAGAGCAACCAACGGCCGTGCAGCGCTATAGACAACCATCATGATGGTATACAATCATATGAAATGCCATGCGCTTGTACATCGTGTCATCGTATGATGATGGCTAATGTGATGGATTAATATAGAAGTTCCATAGGATTAAAACATGTCTGACATATGATTATGTAATTTTTTTCTCTCATCTTTTCTTTTGATTTCGTAACACATCTAAAATTCATCGTATTTTTCGCAGCTGACAATCAGAAGCTGTTCTTTAAGAAATGTTTTGATGTTAGTAATCTATGTTTGCTATATAGATTAATTTTTGCATACTGAATTATACAATTGGTCAAAGTAGTTCTCTAACTGACATTTAAAAATTGTTAGAATGGATCCATTTGGGTCTATGCTTTATACAAGTCGTTACTCGCTACTTACGCGCAACTAATGTGACCGTTGCCGCCTCCACAACATGACCACAGTAAACACACACACATATATATATGTTGCCATTTATCGGAGAAGGCGAAACTCTACAGCTAGAACACATAATTAATCAAGATGATGATACAGAAGAACAAGATACACATCCAGTTTCAGACCCTGGAAGTCCACAGTCAATACCGTCAACTCACAGAGATTTCTAGAAGACAGACGAAAGCACAACGTAAGCAATGACGAAAAACAAAAGAAGACAAACATAGGTGTAGACAGGTGTAAAGAAAAAATCGTCGTTGGCACCCATTTTTCAAAGATACCCGACACACTTTCATTATTTGTTTGAAAATTTTGTAATTTTTTATTCTCTTTTATTTAGAATCGTACACATGTAAAGTATGACCAGTAGATAGATAGATTTTTCTTTCGCCTATATAAGGCAATCTTCATTTCAGTTGTAATCATCTTTGGCAATCAATAAAATCTAAGTGTTCATAAAAACGCTATGGCACACTAAAACCTTACTCCGACACTCCTTAATTCCTCTCTTTTACCAAGATTACTCTCCAAGAACTTCATACTATATTCCAAACTATAAAAAAAAGAAAAAAATATTTAAAATCGTACACATGTAAAGTATGACCGGTATATAGATAGATTTTTTTTCGCCTATATAAGGCAATCTTCATTTCAGTTGTAATCATCTTTGGCAATCAATAAAATCTAAGTGTTCATAAAAACTCTATGGCACACTAAAACCTTACTCCGACGCTCCTTAATTCCTCTCTTTTACCCAGATTACTCTCCAAGAACTTCATACTATATTCCAAAAAAAAAAAACTACTTATCATCATCCTCTGTAGGGATGGGCTCGGGACGGTATCGGTACCGAACCGATACCGATCCCGACAATACCGATACCGAAAATTCCAAAAAACCAATACTGATACCGATACCAATTATACCGGTACGGTATCGGTATCGGTACGGTACCGGTGTGGTATCGGTATTTTACCTTAAAATACCGAACCGATACCGATCCCGTACCGATACCGATAATACCGAAACCGAAAACCTCTAAATGTGGGTACCGATACCGATACCGAACACCCTCGGTTCGGTATTGGTTCGGTACGGGATCGGTATTTTTTCGGTTCGGGATCGGTATTCGGGACCGGATGCTCATCCTTAATCCTCTGTGCATACTCCCATCATCCGCTGCATAAGTGCATATACTCTAGTAAGTGTTATGTTAATTTTGCTTTCTTTACCTTTTTATTATATCTTAGTTCTAATACTACTCCATATATGTATTATATATATATATATATATATAGGAAAAAGATCAAATACAAACAGCTTTTTCGGTACGAACTGTACGAATTGAAGGAAAAAACACGCGGAGCTTTTATAACTAGAGTAATTATATAACTCTAGTTATACTACTAGAGTATAACTAGATTAATTATATAATTACTCTAGTTATAAAAGTCTCGCGTGTTTTTTCCTTCAATTCGTACAGTTCGTACCGAAAAAACTGTTTGTACGTGAACCTACCCCTATATATATATATATATATATATATAGGGGAAAGTTAATTTGAGAACATCTATATTTCGTGCGAACCGCGAGAACGCCATCTAAAACCATTCAAATCAAAATTTTCTTTTTACACTTATCTTTATTACTAAAATACAATCCCAAAAACACAATTTATGCGTAAAAATTTAAACGTATACGGAAATAAATTGTTTTTACACATGTGTAAATTTACTGTTTGTACATGTGTAAACTGTTTCATTTACACATGTGTAAAAAGTTAATTTGAAAGTGTTTTTGCAAGAAAAGATGAATTATTTGGAAAGAAAATTCATTTTTTAATGCTGTATTTTGATTATAATTAGGTTTGTATTGAAAAAAAAATGATTTTGATTGGTTTTCTCATTTGTTCTCACGATTCTCGCAATATTTAGCGTTCTCAAGATAACCCTCCCCTATATATATATATATCGGATGAGCCTATTTTAATGTTTTTTCTTACTTTTCAAAAAATCATTTCAACTCATGTCAATTTTGATCAGCCCCTGTTTAACTGCTTTGACTCAAAGTAAACTCAAACTTCAAAAATATCTCGTGTTGATCCGAACCAGCAGCCCTGAACCCGTGTCCTTTGCCTTACACGGCCCTGCTTAATACTTTTAGTCATGTATTCTACGAATCATTATGTACGTCAACTGGATCAGTTTCTTGCCAAAGGATCATATGTTATGTACTTTCATAACTAGGAGCGATGGACAAAATCAAATAATATGCTCAATGAATATTAATTTCTGAACAAACATACGCCGTACATCATAGGATCTTAACATGGTCACCCAAAGAATTCTAATCCGTTCTCTCAGGCAAAGACAAAATGGCCATACTCAGTTTAGAGGGCTGTCCTCAGGCATTTCCCAGTTATCATTATCGTCATCCCTCTTCTTGTTCACAGTTTCCGCCTTATCATCATTAAAATTTCTGAAAGGGCCGCGCCTGTAATTCCCATAAATTAGACATTATATTTTCTAATACAGCGTATGATATACAGTAAGTTTTATTACGTATGTTATGTAGAACTATATGGTTGTTTAAATTGAATATATCGACACTACCAATATGCTACATCCTACAAAGACTACCACTCATAGAATCTTTAGACTGAGCCATGAACGTTTGTCGCACGAGACACTAAACATTTGACTTTTGCAGTCAAACTATCAAATTATCAAGTATCAACAAGTGCAATAAAGATGTGTATGACTATGACCTATGTTGTGTTATCCAAAAACAGAAATGCATACCACATACTGAATCATTATCAAGCAACTAACAGTCACACAAACTTGTATGTTTAAGTTCTTAATCAGAATATAATCCATTTGACCTTGGTATCTAGATAATTCTTATTTCGAAATGGAAATGGTAAACACAAATATGAGCTTCAGAACTAACAGTTGACTAGCCAGTAGCCATGCACATGTTGACTTCATACATGCAATTGCAGCTGTCTTGTATCATCCTTATGTGTGTTTATGCTACCAATAATGCCCATATTACTTATTCATCTTATATCATACAATGATTATCCATCGAATTGATTCTATGTAACTCTATTACTCTATTCCTCTATTTATCTAAGAAATTTTGATGTTCACAGTTGTTAAAATTAAATTTAGTAATCTAACTGACAGTTCCAGCACCTAAGAACATCTATCTGTAACTTCATCTAAATACTTCTGCATGGGACTGCAAGCGAACCAAACCAAACGAGACCGTGTTTGTTATTTAACTTTAACCGACACATTGTTGTGTTCGTGTTCGTTCATTAAGAAATTTTTCATGTTCGTGTTTGTTTATGTTCGTTCGTTTAAAACCTAAACGAATATAAATGAATGAACGTTAACGAACACAATAAATGTAAACGTTTTTGTATTACTAAAAACCCAATTACTAATTGTTATATTTATACGGGTAGCTAACGCCCGATTTATGTTTATATTTATATAAATATAACTACTTATGTTATTAATAAAAATTTTAAACGAACATAAATGAACATAATAAACGAACATAAATGAACGAACACATATGGACGTTCATGAACATAAATGAACAAACACAACATTTGTTCGTGTTTGTTCATTCACTACAAACAAAATGTCATTTAGTGGCACACATTCTTAATGGCATTTAACTTTTATGCCACTAATATAGGGCTTTAGTGGCACTTTACGTGTGCTACATTTGCTTGATCCATAGTTTTAGTGGCATTTTATCATTTATGCCATAAAATTAAGCTTGTAGTGGCACATGCACTTAGTGTCATTTAACTTTGTGCCACTAATATAGAGTTTTAGTGGCACTTTGTGTGTGCTACATTTGTTTGACCCATAGTTTTAATGGCATATATCACATACGCCACGAAATAATCTTTTAATGACACTTTAAGTGTGTCATTGTTACACAACATACCCATTTATGACTTTTACTTATATGCCGCTAACTATATCCAACGTTTTTTTCACTAAAAATTAGATCAACAAATTAATTTTTTTTACTCACAAAAAAATTTACTAATTTAAACTTAAAATTATGGATTTAAAATTAAAGATAAATACGTATATATATGTTTAAAACAAATCTTTTAGTGTTTGTTTAATAAGACCCAACACCGCTATATATATTTTAATAAAGTTATAAAAACCGAGCCCATCTATATATAAGAAAAAAAATTAACATAATCACTTAAAATATTTTTGACCAAAATTCATACCCAAAACTTCATTTCCCTCTACCCAAAATTTCATTTCATCCTTGTTTCCCACTAACTTTTCATTTCCAAAATTTTATATCAAAAAATTTGACCTAAAGGCGGTTTTAGTGTTGAAAACCCAAGACACATTTTCATTTTGTTTCCCGGTCAAAAAAAATATTTTCATTTTGTTTCCCGCTTCCCTTCCTTTTCCCCTCTTTTCTAACCCTAAATCATCTAAAGTCTCAAAAGCTTTGATCTGACAACCACCAAAGTTGATTGTTCTCTTCGACAACAAATTAAAAACCCAAACAACAATCGACACCTAGCTCTAGATGGACAAGGTGCCTTCCACACAAACAAATTAAGTGCCCACAACCACCAAAGTTGTTATAACAATCTGAAATCCTTCCAAAGCTTCAATCGACAGGTATCTACCCTTTTCTCTCTCTCTTTCTCACTTGGTGAAATTGATTCGGAATTCTTAGGTTATAACATTGCAATTTGTAGTTTTTTTTTTTGGTTTGTTAATCTGTTTGTAGGGAGCTAGGGGTAGGGTGTTTCACAATTTGAGTTCTTGTTAATCTGTTTATAGTAATAACCAGTTAAACAAAAATAGTGGGTGAGTTTTGGTGATGGGGTATGTGATAATCGAATTAGCTGAACAGAATGTCATCTGGACAACTTACTGATAGATATGATCTTGGTTTAATGTTCTTATGAGCGACTGTGTAGGATTTAATTTATTATAATACCCATATTTAAAACTGATTAAGATAAATATATATCAACTATAACTAATAAATAATTGATTATGCATCTACGAGATTCAGGTGAGGTACAGTTGGCTCAATATTGCAAAAAAGATGCATTATACATAACACATCAGTTAAAACTTCAATATTGCAAAAAATATTTTATATGTTTTCACAAGAAGTTTTCATCTCTAGTTTTTCTTTGTTACAGTTGCCTTGAATTACAAATAACAATAGATAAAGATGTGTGAGCCTTTGCCTTCCTCAAAAAGAAAAGACAATAGTACTAATTGGTGTAATCTTCTCAAGTAGGATACGAATACAAGTATCAAAACCATTGGCACAAAAATAGTGATACTAGCACATAGGGATACTAGTATTTTTATTCTTCTCTGATTCTTTTATCTATATTAATGGGCTCATCCAAACTAGAACTAGAAGCTTGACTAAATGTAGTGAACGTAAAGATATAAAACTAGATAATATTTGATGCAAAATCTGAAATGTGTTGTGTTTGATCAGAAATAAGTTAAAAAAAAATTGGGTGTATGGAAACAAGTTGAACTATAAGCATCAGCAAGATAAGAACTTAAATCTCACAATTCTTCATACATAACTGATTTGATGTGATCTGAATCTGCCTTGTCAGCCTCTAATAGATTCTCAAATGCAAGTTTTCGATAAGCTAAAGAGTTATTTCTAAATCTTTTTTCAAGTAGTTTCCTGCTCATCTCTTTTAGGTATTTGTTGTGTTAAAAACTGTTGGTGCTGCAACTGTATATTATTTTAAAATCATGTGCTAAATCGTGATGGCTCCAAGCGAAGGTAAATGTTGATGTTTCTGTCTACTTTATATCTGTGTGTTTAATCTTGCTATTTTTGTTTACTGCATATTATTTTAATATCATGTGCTAAATCGTGATGGCTCCAAGCGAAGGTAATAAAGGAAGGGCAAAGCGAAGGATGGTTCTCGTTGATCAAGATGATGACGAGGATGATGAGATATTTAAAGGTATTATTCTATTGATCTTAAAGTTTATTTAATTAAAAGTAAATGCTTTGTAGCTGATCTAATGTGACCGTAATTACCCTGCTTTGACCCGTTAGTTGCACGAGCGAAACTTGGATTTAAAGGCTTTGCTTGCTGAGTCTACTCTTTAAGGTAATTCCATAGTTTTTTTTAACAACAATTTATTTCAAAAACCCCAAAGATTACATTTCTCTATTAGCAAAATGCTAGATAGAAACAAGAAAACAAAAAACGCCCCTGCTATAACAGATTGACTCAATTAGAAAATTTTAAGATACACCAAGTTTCCCATTGTATTTCTCGTTTTGCCCTGTTGTTGATCCAGATGTAAGACGTAGTTTTGATGTAGGAGATTAGTTGATCCAAAACAATCCTTTTACCAGCAAACACTTGTTCATTATGTCTTTTCCAAAGGGTCCAGCATGCTGTGAGAATGATGTTCATGTCGATAAAAAAATGATCAGCTGATTCGGTATAGTCACCACATAGGGACCAAGCTAAAAGATTAGCTTTTTTAGGGACCCAGTTCAGCCATTCATAGGGGTAGTACGGAGTCGATCCAACAGATAAAATGGTGTGGACAGAAGAAACAGAAAAGACACCTGTGGTTGCTGTACCTGTGGTGCTGATAGCAGATAACATGGGCTGCACCTAAGGATTAAACATAAGGATTTTACATCTTCGCTCTTCTTAGATTCTATAAATAGGACCATGTGTGCATTTGTCTTACTGTTGGATTTTTTATATGTGCAGCGCAACAACCGAAGGCGAAAGGGATAATCTACTGCTGGCCGCAAAGAAAATCAGAAAGGTGACAAGTATAGAATGTTAAAAGTTGAACCAAATTATATTTAGGATTGGTTATACATTGATATCAATTTTATGAAAGTGCTTTTTGAGAAGCAAGAAAGGATTTATATAAATACCATATTCCACAGAGGATTACCAAGTGGTGCTGCATCAACTGGAAGGAAGCAAAGTGTTAAAAAGCTACAGGGATCGAAACTCATTCTGGCTTCGGGTAATGGTAGACTTGTAACCGGCAGCTTGGTATAGGTCGCAAAGCGATAGAAGTTTGTGGCAGGTTGCTTAGGTGGCAGTCGAATATTTTACACTTTCATATTCCCAAGATCGAAACATGAAATCCAGATGGTAGCTGCTGTGGAGTTTTGCTGATGTCTGAACTCGCTTCTGGTTCATCGAGGTTAAAATTAAGAGGCATCTCATTGTAACATGCTGGTCGTTATTGATTGTTCACATGGGTGTACTAAGCAGATTTTTATTTTAGGTGATTGTTCACATGTAATTGGCACTGTTCAAAGGAAACCTGGCCGTGGTGATGCAACTTTGTCAGTTAGCTGTTCTGATAAAATTTCCCGTTGGAATGTTGTTGGCGTCCAAGGTTCATTATTTAATCTTTAATGTATCTGATTATTATTTTTTTTTTTGATTTTTTTCCTGAAACATATCTTTATGTGTTGCAGGGGCATTACTTTCTCACTTTCTACAGCCAGTTTACATTTCATCAATAACTGTGGGGCAATCTCGTAATTGTTCTGATAAGGAAGTAGAAGAGTAGTTGACAAGGGCTTTGAGTGATAGAATACTACCGTTATCCAAGAAACTAACAAGTCCTTTTAAAGTGAATAAGGTTGTAAGGTGCTTAGATACTCCTTTTAATTTCTTCATTAATTAAACATTTACAAATTACCAGTACTATATCTTCCTTCCCACTAAATATGGATGTTTGTTTATGCTTGGCAGCCATCATTTACAAATTACCAGTACTATATCTTCCTTCCCACTAAATATCGAAAGCTTGCTCTAGCATATTTTTTTTAACAAGTATAGGCCACATTTCTCACTTTGCAGTACATGTTGTAAAAATCAAGCTTTTGCATACATTCTTTTCCCAAATTAAATAACTTTGAAGTCAATATTTGTCTTTTTAACTATGAAGTCAATATTTCCCTTTTTAACTATGAAGTCAATATTTGTCATAATGTCATAACAGTCACAACCTCACTCACTCTTCTGTCACTGTCTATAGATTATGGTACTCATATCATTGCATTGCACAAGCTCCCAAAAAAGATGATTAAGGGGTCTACATAGCCTCTGGTAGCAGCATCTATAAGTTTCTAAATATCAAGAGGCCCAAATCTTATGTTCGTCTAAAAGAAGCTGCTTAATTTGGAATTAAAAACACTTCCACTAAAAGCTTCTTGATCTTCTTATTTAACATCAATCACTGTTAGAGTTCATGTAGTTATATCCTCTTTTTGTCAATGCAGGTGAAAAAGAATTTAGTGCACAGATATGTGATGGACATTAGGGAAGCAGAGGTCTTTTCTGAACGGCTGAAACGAAAACTTAATGCTTTGGAAGCGCAAATGTGCATTTGGTCGCGCCGCCTTCACAGGTCTGAAGTACAAACACAGATCTGAATCACAAACACAGATCTGAATCCTTATCAGTTTCGAACAGATCTGCAGCAGTAACTGCTGTGAGTTTCGGACAGTTTTTTCCAAAATATCTGCAACAATATTTCGGACAGATTTGCTGCAGCCGCTGTACAAAGTTGTATTTTGGACTGAGGTTTTTTTTCAAAATATTTGATAATGACGGAAGAGTTAGTCCGGATCAATTTGAAGAACTTGCTACTCGCTGGTTCACTCCGAAATTTCATTGCTAACATTATCCCAAAGCATATGGCCAATGCAAACTTGTCTACGCTTCTTAGCAATATGAACATAGAGGTACAAGTTAATTAATAGTGTTTCTTTTGCTTGTTGTTAGTACAATTTCTTTTTATTAATAGTGTTATTTTTGTTGGCCATTTTTTTAGGTCCCTCGTCTTGGTTCTAGTAACGGATTATCTTCAAGTGACACCAGTGAAAGAGTTATCAAAAGTTGAATCTTTGGTTTAATAGAAATGAGAAGAATCAAGAATGTTTTGGGAGAGAGTTAACAAACCGAAAAGATCGTTTTGGCTTCTTTTCTTTGAACACTTGATATTTTTGAAACTTTTTATGTGAACGTTTGGTATATATTTTGGATTCAAATTATAATTAAGCTATAATATATAATTTTACATGTTTTTATTTTAGTTTTTTTATATCGTATATCAATTATAATATAATGATTTACGGGTAGAAATAATTTTTTTATAATGACACATAAAAAAGTGCCACTGAAAGTAGTGTTGATATTTTGTAGTTAATATTGTGGCACACAAAAAGTGCCATTAAAGACCCTTGTAGAAAATGTGTGGCACACAAAAAAAGTGCCACTGAAAGTTTTAGTGGCACTGTTTGTAGTGGCACTTTTTTTGTATGCCACACATTCCTGGATCGACATTCAGTGGCACTTTTTTAGCTTTCTGTGGCATTTTGTGTATGCCACTGTATGACAATTTATTTGTAGTGATTTAATTTGTGTTTGTTCATTTAACTAAACAAACAAATTTTTCTTGTTCGCGTTTGTTCGTTTATTAATAAATGAACATAAACGAACTTCCGGCCGAACAAGTTCACGAACAGTTCATGAACGTTCGATTCGTTTACAGCCTAGCTTCGCAAGTTTTCATTACCCACCAGTCCACCACCTCGTTAAAATCATATCTAAATCTTATAAACTAACAAAATAAAAAATAAATAAAAAGAAAGAAAGAAAGAAAGAATTAGTTCCATTAGCAACTTTCATGAACACAATTAAACGAGTGAGACCTCTATTTATGTTTATTCATTGATTCAATGAACAAATGTAAAAAACTTCCCGCCAGAGGTTCACAAAGTTCGATTCGTTTATAGCCATACGTACATCTAAATTCCTAGCTAAACCTAACCAAAAATGCAAATATACACGACAAATTATACCTGTAAAATCATATCTATTATACAAACATAATAAAAACTCATAAAAAAAATAAAATAAAAAAATAATAATAAGCGTTTACCTGCGTCGATTACGCTTAGCAGCCTCACGATGCTTTCGTTTCTTCTCTTCCTGTTTATTCTCAAAATACCTACGACGCTTACACTCCTGAATAACTCCAGCCTTCATTACTTCTCTACGGAACCTTCCTAGAAGCTTCTCTTCATGCTCATTATCCTCCACAATAACCTGCACATTGTATGCTGACCGAAAGTACAGAGTATTGGCGTACGCTACAGATGGACACATGACCGACATTAAGTCACTGGGACATGAAGACGAGGTGATGTTGTTTGAAGATGAAGCGGTTGAGAAGGAAAGGTGGGTCGGTTTGGGTGGAGAGTTGAATGGTGTGAAGATGGATAAGAGGTTGGTTAAAGAAGATGTGGACGCCATTGATGGAATAACTGAGCTCTCGATGAATGCACTGACTGACCTTTGTTATATGGATGGATGGATAATGAAGACGATAAACTGGTTTGGTTTTCCTCTATTTTATGGGCCAGATATGAGGTGAATGTGTTGGGCCAAGTTTTTAATATTAATATGGGAATTGAATTTAAATAATCTAAGTTTGGGTCATTGGATAATAATAATCCAAACCTTTACGTTGGACCAGGATAATCTCAAGTGAACATGTGGGTGTCAAAAATGAACCTCCGTTAAGTTTGGACTAACTGAGTTAGTGTAAGCTGACGTGGCAGTTGACAAGGCATGCTGACGTGTAGCTGATGCTGACGTGGCATCTAAGGTGGCATGCTGATTTAGAAAACCTTTTTTTTAATATCAAAACAAATTTTTTTCATCTCCTTCAACATCATCATCTTCATCTCCTACTTATGAATATTATTTTCAACACAACAAAATTCCATTTCAACAAAAAAAAAAACTCATTAGACATCTACTTATGGAACAACTTATCTGCTACCCTTACATCTTCTTCCTTTAATATTAATATTAATAATCCCAATCAATTCAATCCCATCATTTTCTTCATCCAATCCAAACCCAATCCATGTACATTGAAAGATCATTTGAAGCATGGGAAGAATTCGTGGAACATGATTTCAGACTCCTAATTGATAATAGTAATAATAATATTAATTATGGAATTAATGTTGGAAAATTGAAAGGTGAATGTAGATTTAATTATAATTTAGTGAAATTATAATTATTAATTATGTTCTTCATGTGGTGAAATCAAGACAAATAAAGATACTTTATGAGGCTTGAATAGAGTTTTATGGCTAATAAAGAAAATTTAAGTCTCTAATTATGTGAGACTTTTCACTAGCCATGGTTCATGTATATATATGAGGCTTTGTACCTCATTTTGAGAAAAAGAAATATATACATGAAGAAACTCTTGAAACACACATACACTAGAAACACAACTCGAATACATAGCAGTAGCAACCAAGTTCGATTATTTTTCAGGCAAGTGGGATAGTCCGGCAGTGCACCATCGCCACTGTTTCGAACCGGTGTACCCTGGGAACAGACGAAGAATCTGTTTAAGGGAATTGTGTCAAACACAAGCCCGGTTCACTTCTATGATTTCGTTTTCTATTACAGTTTATTGCAACAAGTACAGAGACTCGAAAACCTGCGAGCTTCATGTACGAAAGGCGTGGCGTGATTACAATGTAAGTTTTCTAACAAACTTAAACAGATTAGTGAACAAACTTTCGTGTTCTTCCTAAGGAATTTGGGTTCGCGAAAGTTTGTACATGTTTTCTTTGGTACATCGAATTGGATTACATTCATGATGAGAATGCAATCTTTAATCCGAAAGATTGTTTCTACAAAACGAATTTTTGATTTAATTTTCAGATTCATGGGTTTGAGTTATATTTAGATAAACCGGACTATGAAACATTTCTAATATGTGTTTAAACATTTTTTTTTGAATTTCTAATGATAGTATTAGAAAAGACATATTAGTTGAAAACCCATGTAAACTTGGTTGATCATGTTTTCTTTGTAGTAAGCATATTAGAAAGATAATTTCAAAGTATTTGAAATGTATACATTTTCTAATAAGAGTATTGGAAATTAAAAGGTTTCGAAATATATGGTTTTGAAACATGTATTTCTAACAAGCGTGTTAGAATCGACGACGTTGAAAGAATAACGTGTCATGAAACATTTCTAATAAGTGTATTAGAAATTATTATTTACAAAATCATAAGTTTAATTTGTAAACTTATATATTGATTTCTCTAACGGGCGTGTTAGAGTTTGATGATTTTGTAAAGACAAAATAAGATGTTTATATTTTCTAACAAGTGTGTTAGAAAAGATTATTGTACAAAATACACAAAAGTGTTGGAAATTTGTACTTTGAAAATTTTGTGAAAATAAAAAAGTTATAAACTTATTTTGTTTTATTGAAGGTATTAGTAAGAATACTAATTAAAACTTCAAAGTTGAACCTTAAAAAATAATAAGAATACCATTAAGTTGGGTCAAATATTCTTAAATGTTTTAATGAGGTGTTTCAACTCATGGGTTTATGGAGAATTGGGTGTTTCAACCTTTTCCAAGATTAAACCGGTTTGGTTAATTTGACGGTTTCTAACGAGTGAGTTTGAAACGGGTATATTTTGGAAAATCCAAAAGTTAATACCATTTATGTAAATGGTTTAATTTTCTAACGAGGGTGTTAGAAACGGTTTATTTTATATAAACCAACAAGTGTAAAACGATTGTCATAATCGTGTATCTCTAACAAGCAGGTTAGAAACGGTTGAGAATATAAACCAATGACCTTTAAAATGATTTTGGTAATCGTTTATTTCTAACGGGTGTGTTAGAAAAAAGGTTTATTTGATATAACCAAACTATATATGATGAAACGTGTAATCGTTTACAGTCTAACAAGTATGTTAGAAATAGTTAATTTTGAAACCGTATATGTTTATATGGTACACGTATAGTTTCTAATGAGCGAACTAGAAATGGTTAATCATGAAAACCATATACTCTAACAAGTGAGTTAGGAATGGTTTAAATAATAAAACTATATTAGAGTTTATGGTTTTGATGTGTAATCAAAACATAAATATGTATAGTTTATGGAAAATACTTGTAAAAGTAGAAATGTTTTGTATGAATAAACATATCTTTTGCAAATTATATATGGTTTAATACTTGTATGAAAAAGTATGATGACTTGAACCATATAATAGTCTAGAGAGACTATTTAGTGTAAAACAACTTAATGTTGTTTTGGACATATTTACTTGTTCGACTACTTGTGAGTAGTTAAGTATAAACAACTTTGTTGTTTTGAACAGTGTATTGAGGGAGTACCTCGAAACATGCCACGAGACGATATAATTGCTATTATTTCGTCAAACGATAAAGTGTTGAAGAGAATAACACTTTGAGATTTGATGTTTATATATCCTTATATGAATCCGGTTAAAGATATATGTAATATGTTATATATATTTTGGATTATATTGAAATTATAATTTGGTAAATTATAATTATTAATTGGTAAAACTCTTCATGTGGGGAATTGAAGAAAAACTCTTTATTAGAGTTAATTTATTTATGACACTTGATTATAGTTTTAAGACTAAATTAAGTGTATAATTGAAACTCTTGAGTAGAGATTTTAATGCCATTTGATGAGGTTTTATTAGAGTTTTAATTAGAATATTAAGTCTCTAATTAAGTGACTAAGAAGGAAAAAACTCTTCATCCATCCCCATTGAGATAATCATGATCAACGTGGCAAGTGTATTGAAGTTAAATGCACGAAAACGAGATATATCATCTAATGTTGAGAGCATTTACGTAGAAATGCACAAATGTAGTTTTGATTACTATAACATATGATAGAAATATATGTTATTATTCATAAGTCTTTGATAAATATTGCGAGATTTATTATAAAAGACTTAGAATAGTGATGGGCGTGTAGAGTCTCTACAAACCATCAATGTTGGTTGAACTATATGGAGGATTCGTGATATTTGGGAGAGTCACCCAATAACTAGTTTCAACAAAATATATACATATCACTTAGGCATATGTGAATGTCATGTCGTTGAGTGTCAATCTAATTGACTTGTTGATGATGAATATGTTCATCAAAGTGACTTATGTTAAGACTTATGTTTAAGTCCTAAAGAGTTAATGGTGAAGCCTTGGAGATTAAAGACAAACGAGTCTTGATCCTAATGGATAGAATTAATTATGGTTTTGAAGCATTCTTTAAACCAAGGTTTTGGAATGGTAAACAAAATCTCATTTTGTGTCTAAACTAAGACGTGAATGTTAGAAAGATATAGTGAGTTATCTCTTAAGGCTGTGAGGAATCAGAATGAGACATCTTCTGTTCACATGCTAAGTATTCGTAGTCTAAAGCATGCTAGACTAATACTTGTTAATTTAGATGCTCCACGGAGAATAAATTAACTTTGAACATTCAAACATATGTGACGACATAAGAATGAATTTTGTAAAAGCAAATATATAATTCATTAAAAAGGATGACTCGAAAGGACCGAATAAATAGTTCATTGGTTATGAAATTATTTAGCTGAATATGAGGAGAACTCATATAGCTCAGAAAACGGTTCGTGTGAGAAATATGGGTTGAGTAATATAATGGATAACCTCAATAAACACAAAGATATAGATAGTTGCTATCTTATCACGGGTGTCTAATGTCATCATGAGTGATATTACTCAAACTCAATCAAAGTGCAAGCAATGTGGGGGAAGAGCCATTTAAGAA
Organism: Ambrosia x helenae; assembly: GCA_030844895.1. Taxonomy (NCBI): domain Eukaryota; kingdom Viridiplantae; phylum Streptophyta; class Magnoliopsida; order Asterales; family Asteraceae; genus Ambrosia; species Ambrosia x helenae. The sequence goes on along the minus strand of JAUTDX010000295.1, from coordinate 22,125 downwards.
ACAATCCGTAAGGATGTAAAAATGGCACTTGAGAAGTTTTCAAACTACATATGAAAGGAAGAAACTTTCATCACCCCATTTGGTAGTTATCCAATAAACACATAAGTGTGGAGGTGACTTGTATTTGAAAATAGAAGGTTTGATACAAACGGATGTGATTTTGGGAAGTACAAATCACACGAACCTAGAACAGACTTGTTATAAGTCAGTCCTATTATGTGGACAAAAATCTTGAGAAGTTCAATGGATATGACTCTAATGTGGCTAGAACTTTCATTGACACGAGTCAATGTCTAGCTAAGAAACGAGGTGAGCCTGTTAACCAATTAGAGTACTCAAGAATTATTGGCAGCCTGATGTATCTGAGAAGTTGTATCAGACCAGACTTAGCAAGCAAGCTAAGTAGATACACGAGCAACCTAAGTTCAATTCATTGGAATTACGTGACACAGGTGCTTTGGTAATTAGGATACATACGAAACTACGGGCTGCAATATAAAAGATATCCAACAGTTATTGAAGGTTACTGTGATGCGAATTGGATATCTTACACGAATGATTCCAATGCAACGAGTGGGTATTTGTTCACACTTGGAGGTGCCGTGATAACATGGAAATCATCTAAGCAAATGGTTATTGCTAGATCCATGATGGAATCAAAATTCATCGCTTTAGAGGATGAATTGGCAAAATGGCTACGTCAATTTGTTAAGGATATACCTAGGTGGCCGAAGCCGGCATTGGCCTAATGCATACGCTGTGATAGTCAATCGGTAATTGGCAGAGCTCATATCACAATGTGTATCAGTAAGAATAGGTATATAAGACGTAGGCATAATATGGTACGACAACTAATCTCTACATGAGTTATCATTGTTGACTACGTGAAGTCAAAGGATAACATCGCGGATCCGCTAATAAAAGGCTTAAGCATAGAGTTAGTTTGGAAGTCGTCAATGGGAATGGGACTAAAGCCCATGAAAGGCTAGGTTCATGCGAAGGAAAACCTAACTCAGCTGACTGGAGATCCCAAGATCTGAGTTCAATAGGACAACCTAATTGTATGAACTGGCGAAGGTCACTGTGGGGAAGAGTTGTTGGAAATCCCACATTTTGAAAAGGGGAGCTTACTATAAATTAAATAAGCTTCCTAGTCCATTCCTAAAAGTGACAAGGTTGAGGTTAAGCCTATGGCTTTTAATGATTTGACTGAGGTAACCAGTCCCAGTAGATCACCTATGTGAGAGAGAAGTGGGGTCGCTTCGAAGGGTATTGTTGTGGGCACAATACTTAAGAGCTCTCGCAGAACCAGGCACGTGTCCATGACCATAACGGACACAACTATGAGGACTTGACGTTGTCAGGGAGAGTCTTGTGTGAAGCGTATTGTCGTCCACACAAACAGCAGACGAGTTCAAAGACATCGCGTTCTACTCAGAGCCAGTGGGCTAAGTGCGTTTCATAAGCGAAGGTTCAAAGGGTCACACCTACCTATCGTATGCAAAACTCAACTGTTGAAATTTAATCAGAATGAGGTTGTTTCTGAATGACTCCCATTCATGTGGGGGTTTGTTGGAAATTTTGTGTGTTTTGATAAATCTCCATTCATGTGGGGGATTGTTGGAAAATTGAAAGGTGAATGTAGATTTAATTATAATTTAGTGAAATTATAATTATTAATTATGTTCTTCATGTGGTGAAATCAAGACAAATAAAGATACTTTATGAGGCTTGAATAGAGTTTTATGGCTAATAAAGAAAATTTAAGTCTCTAATTATGTGAGACTTTTCACTAGCCATGGTTCATGTATATATATGAGGCTTTGTACCTCATTTTGAGAAAAAGAAATATATACATGAAGAAACTCTTGAAACACACATACACTAGAAACACAACTCGAATACATAGCAGTAGCAACCAAGTTCGATTATTTTTCAGGCAAGTGGGATAGTCCGGCAGTGCACCATCGCCACTGTTTCGAACCGGTGTACCCTGGGAACAGACGAAGAATCTGTTTAAGGGAATTGTGTCAAACACAAGCCCGGTTCACTTCTATGATTTCGTTTTCTATTACAGTTTATTGCAACAAGTACAGAGACTCGAAAACCTGCGAGCTTCATGTACGAAAGGCGTGGCGTGATTACAATGTAAGTTTTCTAACAATTAATGGGGTTTCGGCTATTTTTGATATTGAAAAAAAGTTAGGGCAAGTTGGGGCGGTGGCGATGAGCTGAAGGTGATGGAGCTGCTGCTGTTGCTTGAATTCTTCTTGTAAACAATAACAATGGTGGGTGGGGTTCAGATCTGGTCAATGAAGCCCTTTACGATTTTTCTGTTGTGGTTTAGTTGTTACTAGGCTTTATGTTTAAATTGGGGGTTTTGGTAGTGTGAAGGAGATGGTGGTGGTAATGGTTATTGAGGCGTTGGGGTTTTGGTATTGTGAACGATGGATGATGGTGATGATATTTAAGGTGATTGTGATGATGAACGAGAGATGAAGAAGATGATGATGATGAATATGTTGTGTTATTATTAAAAAAAAAAGAAAAAAGAAAGCAAGTCAGCATGACAAGTCACCTGCCACGTCAGCAATGGTGTACACATCAGCATGCCTTGTCAGCTGCCACGCCAGCTTACACTAACCCAGTTAGTTCAGAGTTAACGAATGTTCATTTTTGACACCCACATGTCCACTTGGGATTATCCTGGGCCAACGTTAAAGTTCGGATTATTATCGGGTAATGGCCCAATCTTTGGATTATTAAAATCCAATACGCCTATTAATATTGGATAGAGGCGTAAATAAAACCGGTTTTGGGATCGATGAACTAGTTTTTAACCAGTCTGATTCAAAATCCAACCCTGACCCAACCCGGTGGTTTGGTATAGGTTCGGGACTTTTGTGTTAAGAACTTGTTTCAACCCGAATCGATTTGGGCCTGATACAAAAAACTGGTTTAATGCTACAAACCGTTTTTTTTACACCTTTAGTTATTTATAAGACTATGTGGTATGGGGGCGGCCAAGGCCCGCCCAGCCCGTCCACACCCGTCTAAAACCGCCCCCGCCGTATGAGGCCCGGCTCAAACGTCTGATATTGGCTGTTGATTGGTTGTTTGCATGTTGTGGACCATACTAATGGTCATATGACCGTTTTATTTAAAAAAAAACATTTTCTATCCGATGAAGACGACTCTGGTGAGTGGTGATGAAGACGGCTCCGGTGAGATGCTGATGAAGATGGCTCCGGTGACCGATTGATGAAGACGGATCCGGTGAGCTGCTGATGAAAATGATCGAATGCGGTGGACTTTGATAAAATGGAAGAGAGTGGGATGAGATGAGCACTCGGAGACGAAGGGGATGAATGTTTAGACGATGGGGATAATGTTCAGAGGGTATTGCAAGCTTAGATCCAGAAGAGGAAGAGGGTATATTATTTATTTTAATTATTTACTTATTAAAAATTAAAAAATAAATGGTGTCTAATAGGAGTGGAGAACTACCCAAAGAAGACTACCCCCACACCCTTATGTAGTCCTCAAGTTGTCTAAAACCAAAGCTGGCCATTTTTTGCTGACGTTACGGGAAGGCTTTCCAAACCTTGCCTCAACACCACATAGTCTAATAGCTTCTAATAGCTTCTCTTTCCATTCCCCCCCCTTTAACGAGACTCCGGAACACGACGTAACGTAGCCATAGCCTCATACAACTTATAAACACTCGATACATTTCTAAGCTAGAGGTTAGGTTTTAATTTCACTTGGAGGGTGTTTGGGATTGCTTATTTAACTTCAAAAGTGCTTTTAGTTAAAAGTGCTTATTGATTTATGACTTTTTAAAAATAAGTTTCTAAAAAAGTATTCGGATTAGCTTTTGTTAGGGGTGGCAAAATGGGTAGGTTGGGTTGGTTTGGTTGTTGGGTCAGGATGAGTTTGGGTTAGGATGGGTTTGGGTCAAGATGGATAGATTAAAACAATGGGTTAGGATGGGTTGGGTTAGGATGGGTTTGAGTCTAGATGGTTTGGATTAGGATAGGTTCACATCAAAATAGATTAAAATTTTTAAAAAAAATTAAAATAACAATAAAAAATTTAAAAATTAAAAAGTAAAAAAAAAAAGAAAAAAACAAAATTAAAATAAAAAAACAAAAATAAATTTAAAAATAAAATTTTAAGGGATCCGAAATAGTTCATTTCGAACCGGGCCGGTAACGACCGGACTATTTCGACCCGACCGTGCCCGTTAGCGACTCGAACCGTTTCGACCTGACCGGATCCGTTAGCGACCAAAACCGTTTCGACCCGGTCGGGCAAGTTAGCGACCGAAATCGTTTCGACCCGGCTGGGCCCGTTTGTGATCCAGACCGTTTCGACCCGATCTGGCTCGTCAACGACCGGGCCCGTTAGCAACCCGAAGCATTTCGAACCGGCCGGGCCTGGTAGCGACCCGGACTGTTTCGACCCGACCGTGCCCAGTAACGACCCAGACCATTTCAACCTGACCCGTCCGGTAGAGACCCGGACTGTTTTGACCCGATCGGGCCCGGTAACGAACTAGACCGTTTCAACCTGACCCGTCCCGTAGTGACCCGGACCATTTCGACCCGACTGGCCCGGTAGAGACCCAGACCGTTTCGACCCGACCTGGCCCAGTAACGACACAGTCCATTTCAACCTGACCGGTCCCGTAGCGACCCGGACTGTTTCGACCCAGCCGAGCCTGGTAGCGACCCGGAACGTTTCGACCCGACCGGGCCCGGTAACAACGCAGACCATTTCAACCTGACCCGTCCCGTAGCGACCCGGACTGTTTCGACCCAACCGGGCACGGTAGCGACCCATACCGTTTTAACCCGACCGGGCCCGGTAGCGACCCGGACCGTTTCTACTCAATCGGGCCTGGTAACGACCCAGGCCGTTTCAACCTGACATGTCCCGTAGCGACCCGGACCGTTTCGACCCGACCGGGCCCGGTAGCGACCCGGACCGTTTCTACCCGACCGGGCCCGGTAACGACCCAGACCGTTTCAACCTGACCCGTCCCTTAGCGACCCGGACTGTTCGACCCAACTGGACCCGGTAACGACTCGGACCGTTTCGGCCTGACTGGTCCCGTTAGCAACCTGGACCGTTTCGACCCGACCGGGCCCTTCAACTACCAGACCATTTTGACCCGAACGGGCCGGCCAACAACCCAGACCGTTTCGACTCATTCAAGCCCGCTAACGACTCGAACCGTTTCGATGAGATCGGTCTCGTTAACGACCCGTGTTGTTTCGACCTAGTCGTCCGTTAACGACCCGAACGGTTTCGAACCGACCGGGGTTATCAACAAATGCAAAAGATATAATTTCATGTTTTTAATGACATTTATTTTCATTGGGCATCAACGCTTTTGGTTTTGGATGAGTTTTAATTTAGATTTGTATATGGTTCCCTAAAAATACCCATCCTGACCCATTTGTTGTTTTTGACATACCCATCCTGACCCACTTACTTATTTCCTACAATTAAAATTACCAATCCTAACCCCATTGAAAATTATGCTAAACCCATTTCAACCCACAAGGTTAAATTTTAAACCCAAAATAGCCAAACTCAATTAGATGGGTTGAAATTACCAGGTCTAGCTTTTGTAGTGGAAAACGTCAATAAGTTAATAAATTGTGTTTTAAAATGTGTTTGATTTAGTTTATTAGTGTAAAATAACCAAAAGCTATGATTTATAACTTCTCAAAAACCGATTTTTCACCCTTACTAAAAAGCCAAAACAAGATATGTTTTTGATTTATACACACAACTTGAGTTATTGACTTTTGAAATAAGCGAATAAATCAAGAACTCGTTTGTAACTCAATCCCAAACACCCACTTTGTAACCATTAAAAAAATAGTTTTTGGTTAAAGCAAAACAATAACCTGAAACAATGGCTCAACCAACTTTACACAGCTCTCAGAGAACCAGACGTGAGAGAAGCTAAAAAGCTACATTACTCTAGATATTCACCTTCTTTGCAGTCGTCAATATTTATATCTTATTTAGGTATTATTCTGATCAAAATCTTTGCATGTGTTTATTTGCTTCAATTTATGATAAAAATCTGAATATTAATTAACCTCTATGTTTACATTCTGATAGTAGGTTTTGGTTTGCATTGTATCCTTTCTATAATTTTAAAACAGCATTATAACAATTAGGGTTACAGTCTGTAACTTTGTGTATCATTTGTATGAAGTGATAATGTCACAGTCTGTGAACAACAATAGCTCTTCAAACCCTTGTTTCGGTCTGCAGTCGAGTCAGTTTCACCTCTCACAGCTTTCCGAGGCCCATTCTCACGCCCACGCTATCGCGCTAGCCCAGTCGAATGCTCGGTCTCAAGCTGACTTTGTCCGGTCCCATGGACCGGACAATGCAGGTGCCAAAAGTGTGCCTTGGAGACCAATTGGGCTTGACACTGGTTCTCGCGTTAGGATGCTGGAGCTTACACCAGCTGCGCGTCTTAAAAAGAAGCCGAAGCTTCATGGAAAGTGGTTACAAGAGCGTGTGGCTTCAATTCTGCCACCATCTGCTCTGTACACTCAGCTTCGTGAATTTGAGTCGCTTATTGATGCTGCGTTAGTGAAGAAGAAGGTAGATGTGCAAGAAGCTGTTAAATTTCCGCCTTATGTTCAGAAAACACTCCGGATATATGTTTTCAACACGTTTGCTAATCAAAGTCGTACGAATTCTGGAAAGCCCAATGCTGAGCCGCCTACTTGGACGTTGAAATTAGTCGGGAGAATATTGGAAGAAGGAATGGATCCTGATCAGGCTGGTTTGATGTCAAAACCAAACCTTATGTACCCGAAGTTTTCGTCTTTTGTTAAAAGAGTTGCTATTTCGTTGGACCAAAAGTTATATCCGGATAACCATATAATTGTGTGGGATAGTTCAAGATCAACGGCACATCATGAAGGGTTTGAAGTCAAAAGGAAAGGCGACGAGGAGTTTTTTGTGAAAATACGGTTTGAAATGAATTATGTGCCTGAGAAATTTATGCTTTCATCTCCTCTAATGGAAGTTCTTGGAACCGAAGTTGATACGCGTGCAAGAATTGTTGCTGCGTTGTGGCAGTATGTCAAATATATGAAATTACAGAATGTAGATGATCCGTCCTGTTTTAACTGTGATCCGCTGCTTCTGAAAGTATTCGGGGAAGAAAAGGTGAGATTTTCTATGGTTTCGCAGAAGATTTCAAACCATTTGTCGCCACTACCACCTATACAATTGGAGCATAAGATCAAACTCTCGGGAGGCAGTCCAACGGGAACTGCGTGTTATGATGTACTGGTTGATGTGCCGCTTCTGGTACAAAAAGACATGAAGGCGGTATTGGCTAACAAGGCGAGAAAGAAAGAAATTGAAGCATGTGATGAAGCGATATTAACAACAATTAGAAAGATAAACGAGCATCGTAGAAGAGGGGCATTTTTTCTTGGATTTAGTGAGTCGCCTGTTAAGTTTATTGACGCTTTGATTGGATCTCAAGGCAGGGATTTGAAGCTTCTTGCAGGGGATGCAAACCGTAATGCTGAAAAAGAAAGTACTCGGGCTGATCTCTATAGCCAACTTTGGTAAGCTCACCATATCTTTTCATACAGTGTGGCTTTTATACGCGTATCTAGTGAAGTACATGAGTTTATATATCTTATTCTTTACTTGATGCCTTGTTAAATATTCATCTTGGAGATACTGTTTGCTTGCATCCTGGATTCCCCGGACCCAGCTACATCTATAAATGTTTAGTCTGTATTCTTTAGTTCTAATGTTAAGGAACAAAAACTCACTCGCTAGTCTATATGAGTACGCACTACCATAGTTGTCAAAAGCGCGCCTAGGCACTGAGGCGCACAATCGGGGCTGTTTTCAGGCTGATTTCCGGCCAAATTCTAGCTAAAAGTTGCCTAGACCTCTAAAACATCCTAATGAGTTATGAACAAGTACTAAACAACCCTAAAACATTCTAATGTAGCCCTAAACAAGCCTAAAACATCTCTAAAATCCCTAAAAAATGTATTTTATACTATGCGCCTAATTATAAAAAGCCCTCGTTTTTTATGCGCCTTGCGCCTAGGCTCGGGGCTCGGCCTATGCGCCTTGAGTGCGCCTAGGCGCTTTGACAACTATGCGCACTACCATCATATCTTAGAACCCTAATCTGATAATCCATTCAAGCATGACCCAAATCATACTTATATAGAATATCATTACTGAGGAAATAACATTACTGTTTTTTAAACATTTTAATATTATATGTAAGGTGTTTGTTGTCACTGATATGATGAGTCTAAATGTGACTTCGCTGGTTCCGAATCTTATGCAATTATATGATTTTGTGAATGTGTAGGGTTGAAGATGCAGTTATTCAATATCTAAATAGCAGACCAGCTAGAATTGCTGACAAAAGCACATAGTTTGGAGATGTGCTGATGGAACATATGTAAAATGGTAATAGTCTCTTGTATGAGCTTACAAACCTTTTTTTTGTGTATAAGCAGTGTAGCTACATATCTCCGGCCATAATCTTTTCAATCCGCGTTATATCTGGTATTCTAGCCTAGAAATGTAGTGTAGCTTTCCTATGACCAGGTGGAGATTTCTGAATCTAAGTATGTTTTTTGTTCCCTAGATCTTCGTACATGCTTTTATTTTCATTTTTTTTATATATAATTATAAATAGGTATTACGGTACCAAACCAAACTTTACTCTCATAATTTGTTACATTTCTTGATCTTTCATCAGTGCATCAGTATTGCTGTATTTCAGTTGTCGAGGCTATATATAATGAACTTTGGTTCATTGTATCGATCTCTCATGTTAGATCCTATAAGCTTACACACAGTGATAACTCGCTGTCTAACGCTATTGTTGGTACTGAAGAACACAAAAACCTCGGCTTTATACTCAGACTAGTGAGTTCATCTTTGACCGTACAACCATTTCCCGGCTCTTGTACCCAATGAGAGATGAGGATAGACACAAAATATGTTTGAAGGGAAGTGTGTCGAACATAGGCTTCAACCAATTCTGTTATTCATCTACTCTTCAATCCTTAGTGCAGTTGCCTGGAATTAGCCTATTATATTTTCTTCATATACAGTTCTCATTTCGCTGCAAGTTTAGGTTTCTTTACACTTTTGTAATCCGTTTTGTACTAATCAGCAACATTGCAGTTGAATAGAATAAAAATAACATATATACAAAACTACACATAACCGTATAAGCAACCTCTAGTTTTCGTCATATGTTTATTATTTCTTAGATACTACCGTTGCAAAGGTTAATCGTCTAAACAAAAAATCAAATATATTGTCATCTTATATCAAATGCCATTTGATGAATAGTTAGAAATATATTACAAAGGCCTTAAGATTGATCGAATCTGTATATAAAAGATTATCATGACATACTCTGTTAATACATGTACTTTACTATTTTGTCATTTTCATACCTATTTATTGAAAATTACATCATTGGTATCACATATGTACTAATCGTGTAATTATGAACTTGTAAGGATTCAAACATATACACCTAAATAGCAACTAATCATTAACTTTCAAGGATTTAAACTTATACAACTTTTTAACTTGTAAGAATTGAAACTTGTATAACTTTTGTGAGAAGCAAATACCATACCATACCACTTTATTCATTTTTTTATTCTATAGTACTAAAATGTAAATAAGCTAAATTCAACACATCAAATTGTAGTTGATTCGATTCCTGTTGCTAAAGAAACGTAACTTTAAATCGAAGCAAGTCCGTCAGTATGGGATCCAAATTGTTTGGTTTTGTCAGATTGTCTGTATAGATGTTTAAGTCCGGTTTAAAACTTGGAATCGAATCAACTACAATTTTTTTAACACAAACTCAAAACCCCTTAGGATAAGCTTGATACTGTACCAGTACCGAACTGGAAGAGTACAGTAATACTATTATTCAAAATCACAAAAAAAAAAATAATAAAAAAAAAAGTCCTTGCCAAGAGTATTCACTCGGGATCGATACCAATTAGGTTCCACTAGACCACTACCATATACTTTAAAGTAAGCACTACACATACAGGCCACCACCAAATGTAAAGAAAAAATGGCGGGAAAATAGCACACACCCAATCCATCCATCACCACTGCCCTCACTTAACCAAGCTTAACAACAACAACAACAACAACAACAACAATGGAGGCAAAACCAAAACCAAAACCGTCTTCTTCGTCATCGTCATCAACAGAATTATCGACGTGCTGGCGAAAAGAGTTAGATACGAACCTCAAGAGGCTTCAATCGCTTCTATTCGGAGCAGATATCGCTATCCAGAAAGGAGATTACAGTTACGCTCAACTACTCTCTCTCCGTCTAATCGGTTTCCTCGATTCTCACTCCGTTAATGACGTAGATGAAGCGTGTATTCGTCCTATTCGTTGTGAAGCTGCCTCGAAACTCGAGTCGGCTCGTCAAGCACTCGTTGCTGACTCGGATCGGTATTATTTATGTTAACGCTTGTTTTTGTAATGAAATTGTAGTTAATTAGTTAGTTACTCATAATTCATAAAAGTGTAGTATTTAGGTATTTGATTATTGATAGATGTAGTGATGTTTTAAATCGTTTATGTTGATTATCATGTTATAGTGTTGCATTGAGATAGAAGTTTTAGGTTGTTTTTTTTTTGACACTCGAGTCGGCTCGTCAGTCACTTGTTCTTGACTTGGATTTGTATGTGTGGTTTGGTTATTGAACGGTGTGGACTGGATTTGTTGTTATTGATAAACTGTTACTTCTAGGTATTTGATAGATGTAGTGATGTTGTAAGTTGTTTATGTTGATTATCATGTTACGGTGTTGCATTGCCGTAGAAATTTAGGTTGTTTTTGAAACTCGAGTCTGCTCGCCAATCACTCGTTTCTGATTCGGATCGGTATGTACGTTAACGCTTGGTTAATGAAGTTTTTTTTTTTGTAGTCAAACTGTGTGTACTGGATTCGTTATTACTGATAAATTGTTATTTCTAGGTATTTTATAGATCTAGTGATGTTTTAAGTTGTTTATGTTGATTATCATGTTACGGTGTTGCATTGAGATAGAAATTTTGGGTTATTTTTGAAACTCGAGTCGGCTCGTCAGTCACTTGTTCTTGACTTGTATCGGTATGTATGTCAACACTTGTTTACTGAAGTTGTTTTCGTAATTGATTTGTGTGCACTGGATTTGTAGTTACTGATAAACTGTAGTGCTCTTGTAAATTGTTTATGTCGATCATTTTGTTACGGGGCTGCATTGTGATTGAAATTTAAGGTTATTTTCGAAACGTGAATTATGAAATGTTAAAGGTTCCTAAGGTGCCTTTGATTTTTTAGTGGTAGGGAGTATCACGTTTAATCTATGGAATCGTATAAACAGATTACAGGTGTTGTTTGAAAATTTTAAAATAGAGGTAAAATCCTGGTTTAAGTACCTTAGTTGTGTTTTGTTTAGTTTTACGATTACTAAAGTTTTGTAGCTGTTGGCGTTTATTCATGCTTTTGCACCGTTTCACTGCAGTCAAGCATTTGAGCAAGCTGGTAAAGATCCAGGGTTTGTTTTCCACAAGAAAGGGGATATAAACATTGAGAAAATTAAGGAATCCAAATATTTCAAAGCTCTTCTGCAAGATTCTAAAGTAAACACTCTAAATGAGGTAAGCTGTATGCATGGTTGTGGATTTTTTTTTCCTCAACCTCTCTGGTGTTGGCGGGTTTTTCTTCTTCACATAGTTAATAGTTTATTGCTTTTTTATACCTCTAAGACAATCAACTCATTTCTGCATTGCTATGAATATTCTAACCACCGGTTATGATATAGTATGGGGGAGGAGTATTATTGTTAGATTGCAGTAACATATGTTTGTAAAATTCAGTGGCTAATGTCAACAATTATTGATAGGTTGATAAACCTGGAAGGCAGGAGGATATCAGTGGCAAGACGTTAAAAGGTCTTTTACCTGGAAAATCAACACCCTTGTATGGAGGCATAGGGAAAAATAATAATTCTGTTGAGGTTCGTGGGTCGTCTACATACGTCAATGTTGATGAAGAAAGAACAAATGGAAGTAACTTGAGATCGAAGAGAGCTCACATGGAAATCAGTAGCCCAAAGACTGAAAAAGTAATGTCTCCATCAAGTAACAGTGGTGAAGCTACTGGCAACGGATTTGTTACTGCTCGAAAAAAATTGGTATCCATCTTGAAGCCTTCTTGTAAGCTTGTAGGTATAGTTTTCAAAAGAGAACTAGTTTATTTTTAACATCTTTATTTACTCAAATTACCATGCATCCTTGTTAATCACATCGATTAAAAGTGATACTTTGGGTAAATAGGTAATTTAGATGAAACTAATGTTGACAATCAATTCTTTACGTTATAGTTACATACCGAGTACTTACTTCTGTTGCTTTACCATCTAGAAACGCAAATGTATTCCTAAAAATCTTGTTGCAATATTTGATTTTGATAACCGTTCTTTATTTTCCAGCTTATTTTGGTCACTGAATATGATTTATCTCGTGTATCTCACAGGAACTGGATGTACGACAAAAGAGAGGGTTGACTGGATCACCAAATCCTTCAGTCTCCCCACAAAGTGATGGAACTAACAGAGGCTATGGTGTCAAATCCTATGGAACACGTCGTGGAATACGTGGTTTTGTACCACCTATTAGATCCAACGGTGGTAATACTGGTAATGCAAGCAACGGTGGTAATACTGGTAATGTAGCATCGCGTGCATCAAAAGTTGAAGATGCATTAGATGATTCAACAAAAAGATGGTAAGTTGAGTACTTTAACTTTTGGGAAATGATATTTTATATAATAGCTTTGAGTCTTTGACAATTTTATCTGAACTTAGTCTGCTACATGATTACAGCATGGATATGCTATGTGGTCCTGATGGTGAACTTCCAGAGAAGTTAAGGAATTTAGAGCCTCGCCTTATTGAGCACATCAGTAACGAGATAATGGATCGAGATCCTAATGTTCGTTGGGATGATATTGGTATTAGACTATTAGTGATGCTTAGAGATTTTTCATGCGCTATAAATTTGTAGTTAACTGTAATATGTTTCCTGCTAACAGCTGGGTTACATCATGCAAAAAAATGTGTAACTGAGATGGTCATATGGCCTTTGTTGCGGCCTGATATATTTAAAGGCGTCCGTTCTCCGGGACGAGGGCTTCTATTATTTGGTCCCCCAGTAAGTGCAATACATGTTTGATGTTAGTATATTGTAGAGTTGGAAATTTTAATCTATGTATACTTCTATACTGATTTTGTGTATTCTTTTCTTGGTTTAGGGAACAGGTAAAACAATGATAGGTAAAGCAATTGCTGGAGAGGCTAAAGCAACATTTTTCTACATATCTGCGAGTTCACTAACCAGTAAATGGGTATGCATAATTTCTGTTATGCAAATGATTTATAGCAGTACAGAGTATGATAATCATATATGCACTAAAAGTTTGACTTTAGATATCTGGGAATAGGTCCAATGTTGTGGTTGTAACTTGTTCTGATGGGTTAATGGCTAAGCTCCTTCAAACTTGTTGGTGGATTGATACCATTAAACTTCTTAAGCTTTGTGAGGATTTGGGAAGAAACCTTTGTGTGCGACTTTTTGTGCATTGTGCAAGGTGGATATTCCCATAACTGAAATCTAGAGGTGGCAATTTTGAGCCATTGCCTATGAATGTGTGTCAATTTGGATTATGTTTCATCTCTAAATCTCCAATAGGTCAAAAGAGTAAAACATAAAATAGCTTAAAAGTAAATAGGTTGAATGGGCTAAGCGCATAGTTGTCAAAGGTTCACTCAAGGCGCAAAGGGCAGTGTTGCAGAAGGCGGCCTAGGCGGCCGCCTAGGCGGCGCCTAGGCGCTAGGCGGAACAAAAACTAGGAATTTAGCCCTAGTCGGATTCCTGGGCGTTTTGGCCTTTAGGCGGCAGTTAGGCGGAGCCTAGGCGGTCCTAGGCGGTGGTATTTTTTATTTATTTATTTTTTTTTATTTTTTTATTAAATTTCTAAGTATTTCTAGGTATTTCTTAGTATTATGTGTATATATCTAAGTATTATGTGTATATATCTTAACATATTTTCAAAAAACACCTAAATTTGTGTATATATATATAAAATACGTATAAAATACCAAAACGCCTAATTCCGCCTAATTTTCGCCTAGTCCCGACTAGTCCCTAGGCTGGACCTCACCGCCTGCCTAGCGCCTAGCGCCTTTTGCAACCTTGGCAAAGGGTGAACCTCGGGCCTAGGCGCAAGGCGCTTAATGTTGCAGAATTTATGGCTACTTTAGGTTGGTTCCAGAATCCAGGCCAATTTTGGATGTTCAGGACCAGTTTGCCCTGAATGTTGCAGAGTTTTAAAATTTGGCCGAAATCTGGCTGGTTCTGACTTCAATTTAGCCGAAATCTCACCCGAAGGATGGCATCAAGGCGTTTTCCCATGGGAGCCTATGTGCACGCCCGAAATGCTTTTTACAACATAGGTTAGATGGATTAAAGTTGTTGTAGCCTTAAATTGTATTCTAGGTATAAAACACCAAAAGCTCTGATTCAGAAGATTAGATTATTATTGAAATGATATATTTTAGTGATCATGTCTGACATTAGTACAAAAAGAAAAATTAAACACATGGACAAAGTGTCTGGGGTCAAACTGGCCCGTGACAGAGTTATCTGTCCTGAACATTTCGTCAACCCGCCTATCCTGCCCATTTTGTCACCTCTACTTGAACTTGTGACCTTCCAGTCACAAAGCAGTAGCCTTAGATCTCACAACATATCTATATGAAGGTCTGCTGACTTTTCTATTATTTAGCAAGGTAAAAAACTAAAAACTTATTTGGCAACTGTAGATCGGAGAAGGTGAAAAGCTAGTAAGGGCTCTTTTTGGAGTTGCCAGTTGTCGCCAACCAGCAGTAATATTTGTGGATGAAATAGATTCACTGCTGTCCCAGGTATGTTAGATTTTGATCCATGAACAAAGAAACTTTTAGGTTCCTTTAAAGCACTCTATATAAATATAAAAGATTCACCATCTTTTGCAACTTAATGACCATTGTAGTTTCTTTTGCATCTTTGATCTTTGATTGCATTAGAGAATCTACTAAGGATATATACCGTGCAGCGCAAGTCAGATGGTGAGCATGAGTCAAGTAGGAGAATGAAGACACAGTTTCTTATAGAAATGGAAGGATTTGACAATGCGAATGAACAAGTTCTACTCATAGGTGACATGCTATACCTAAAATATATAAAGTCTGTCCATCTTATAACTCCTGACATTTTTGAGGTATTTTCTATTGCAACTTGCAAGCCAGTAATTTGAACTCAAGCACTAAAAGAACGAAGAATAACATTCTTTTTACCATGTTTCTGCTCTTAAGTATTACTATTTAGAGCTACATATTTACATAATCGTTAGTGAAAACCTCACCTCTAAAGCTTTACCTGATTTGGTTATCTGGCAGGAGCAACAAATAGACCACAAGAACTAGATGAGGCTGCTAGGAGGCGGCTTACCAAACGACTTTATATTCCGCTTCCTTCCTCAGGTGCACCTTGTATTTATTATATAACGGAAAAGTTTGGCCCAAATCTGGCAAAACTGGGTTAGTTTGTGCATTTTCCTTTGCGTTAATCTGGTGGTTTTGTTTGGGCAAGCAACATATCCAAAGGGGGGTTCTAAGTGAGCTTAAAGTAAAACAGTTTTTAAGAACTTATGTCGGTTGTGTTGGACCGTTAGCACTTTTTGTCCTGTTTCTTTGAGTTTGTTATATGATTACGAAAACTATATGATTAAGATCAGAACTGATATTTTAGAATAAATTGATTTGGGAGAGGTTGTAAGCAATGAACGCTGACCAATTACATCGCCATTGTACTTAGTTCAGTATATTACAATTTTTTATTTTTAGTAAGAAATAATAAAAATAAATTTCATTCCATTTATTGGTTATTATGAACTCCGAAAGAAAACAATAAAGTAGCCAATCAAGCCAACTTGGCAAAAACCTGTTTGACGACTCGTATAGGAAATGACTCATATGGGCTCCCTACCTGACCTCGGACCTGCCCATTTCTCAACCTTAATTTTCTCTAGTTCTACAACTCATTATGCCAATAATACGAGACTCATATTGAGATTTGAAATTGCATTTAATGTACGTGGTTGAAGAAGCGAGAGCCTGGATAATACGTAATCTTTTAATGAAGGACGGGCTTTTCAATCTCTCGACAGAGGAAATCGATAGCATATGCAAATTAACTGAAGGTAACTTTTTTTTTTTTACAAATTATGACAATTTTCACAACTTATTTATATTTTTCTTAGATCGATTTATGGCTTATGTTACTTGTATTTTGCGGTTTTTAGGCTATTCAGGATCTGACATGAAGAATTTAGTGAAAGATGCTTCCATGGGCCCTCTGAGAGAAGCTATGAGAGACACAAGATCACTGAACTTAAAAAGGAGGATATGAGACCAGTTACTCTACAGGTACTTTCATCATAATTCTATAATTCATTGGCAGATTGCTAAAATTTATTATGAGTTAAAAATATTGGAACATATACAGATTTTGAACTTTAAACGTCAATGGCATGTTATTTTTGTAGGACTTTGAGAATGCACTGCAAGAGGTGAGACCTTCTGTTTCTGTAAATGAACTCGGGACATATGAAGATTGGAACAAACAGTTTGGGAGTTTATCGATGTAGCTTTGTAGTGATTGAGTTGATAGTTGAAGGCCACACTCATAGTTTTACAAGGCGTGTTTAGAGGGTGGCATGAAGGTTTCCATACATGATGATGAGAACTACAGACCATGGAAGATGATTTATGGTTTGATGGACATATCTGGCGGGTCACGTAACATATTGTAATTGACTCAAGATTTTCTTATATACTTCTTTATAAATGATTAATATGCTAAATATAACTATGAAACTATACCATTACAATCATAATCTAAAGACTTGGGCATCGAAATTTAAAGTGACTTTTCCAATTGTTGCGAAGTTGCAATTTTAAAGTTACTTTTCTGGTTGTTGCTCTTTCAAGCTGCAAATCATCAACTTCTAGTCTTCTAGCACGAGGGGGTCATATACTTCAAGTAGCAAACAGTTTTGTTCGCTTTTGATGCTTGTATCTAATATTTAAGAGTAAATATATGTATATCCACAAATAATACACACGAATATTAGATTATTAGATCATCATAACTTAACCAGAAAGCATACCCAAAAAAATTTAACAATGCCAAGAGACCCTTTGGTGGTTGTATTTCGGTCTGTTTAACAACCTATACAAAGTGGAAGGAACTATCCCAATCTCAGCAAAATCTCACCGCGTATTCAACAAAAAGCATGCTATTAAAACTCGTTAAATAGAAAGAATATGTATTTAGCATCTTTCAATTAGCAATGCTAATTAACAAAAGAAATAGACTCGTATAGAAATAACACATCTACTTTAAAGTCAGGCGCATCCCACATGAACTGAATCTGTAAGTGTTAACAACATACAACCTCATGGATTCATGTCATTTGTCAGCGCCTCAGCGGGTAAGGTTGATGTATTCATGGTTGGCCCCAAGTGTAGCCCGGTGGCAGCTGCACCGGTAAAAAATAAATTAGTTTATTTTATAGACCAACATTCCGATCGCACCCCTTGAAAGTTTGGTTAAAGCCCCCAGCACACCCCTAGAAAATAAATCATGGGTCCGCCAATGGATGTATTACTATTTCTTATCATGAAAAAATGAAATAAGATTATTGGGATTTACAGAAAACATGGTCCTTTATAATCAATGCACACATTTTTCAATCATTAATGATACATTATCAAGGAACCTTTCAAATAACTTATGGTACAAGAGTACAAGAACCAGAAATAACCAAAAGAAACTGCAGAAGCATCACTCCTAGAGTTTGTGATTGCAGAAAACAGTACAGGGTTTATCAGACTCTTTACCGCACTGATAATATTATTGCATGCTCCCTTGTCACTGTATGTATATCTTACATGCTTGAATGCCTAACTTGCACATGAACGCGATGCCATGATGTGTTCAGAATTCCTCTCAAGTTCCAGACGTCTTCAACCTTTTCGGGTTGTACATTAGCAGCTATGTCTACCTGTTGGTTGACATAAAAGAATTAGCAACTAGAATCATCAAATTAATATCAAATAATCAAAATTTATATGATCAGGGTGTTAGGCTAAATAGCTCTGATATACGTGGGATCATAGCGCGTACGTTTGTTTATTTAGCGCAACACATTTGGTCCGTTAGAGATGAGTACGTACAGACCATACGGTAAATGGTTAAAAATCATTATACTCATCTGACTCGAAGCAAGTCAACCATACTTATAAGAATAGATGACATACAGCTTTGGCAACTATCTCTGTATTTGAGTTTACATCCACCTCAGCTTCAAAAAGTACCCATGCCCATTTATCATTTTTTTCGTCATCAGCAACGTATTGAATACCAGGGTTTTGGTATCTAGATGCCTCCTTCCAGGTTTTACCCCATCAGTTGATATATCAACTCGCTCAATTCCACGCCCACCTCCTGAAACTGCATATCCTTTTACAGTTATCTGCACAAAATTGTTTTTTTTTTTATGAATAAGTTCATATATAAAGGCGGCGAGTTGGGCAGGTGGGAAAACGGTCAAACGGGTAACTTAAAGTACGGTCATAACATACTGGGTGAACACGCAATTCTTTTTCCCCACATCTTTGATGAAGTTATAAATACCTAATGCGTTAAATATGATTACAAAAACGATATTATTGCAATGAAAAATCTATTTAAAAGATGATTTAGGAGTTTGCATGCTTCAAATATTGACAACTTGAGACCATATAACCAATTTACCTTTTTAGCCAAGTTTTGGGAAATTATGCTTGTAAAGATTAGAAAAAAAAAAACCCAACTGACCTGTTTGTAAGCAAGTGGATTGATATTGTCACAACTACTCACCATATTCATTAAATGGGGTGGTGTTTGCTATAAAGGGTCAATATTTTGTTAGGAAGGCGAATAAATCCATGCAAATCAAAATGTCTCATCACTAAAATCTTAAAACTACAAAAATCCTTGTAATATTTTGTCTATAAGAGTTATAATTAATGTGTTTATGACATGTAATTAGATTCACGGAATCTGGTCACATACTAGTGCGCCTTTTGAAAACGTCTTATCTAAATCATGAGAATATTGTAAATAGATAAAACTTGCTAACCTTTCCATGTCTCCCCACATTCACATCCTCCAAGGAGCATATTGCACTCTGTCAAAGCAACCCACAAAATGAAGTCAAAAGCATTTAATTGACTCTGAATACCTGCTTTCTTTCACTTGTATAAGTAAACGCTAATTGTCATAAAATATATTACATTTCTGAACCAGGAAGCTGAGCATTTAAATTCCAAAAAGGAAAACCAACTTATTGGACCATGTAGCTATCCAATGGATGCACAACTTTCTTTAGTTTTAAGGCTTGCAAACCAAGTAACAAAAAGTTACATTTTGGGCCCTAAATGAGTCTGACTTTTGAGCATCAAATGAGTTCAGATATAAATTGATTTCAGAAGTTATTTAGGTTTGAGCAAATAAAAGGCAACTACACTAATCTACTGCGAATAAAACCACTTCGATGTGAATAAAACCGCAATGTTTTTAACTGATTTCATAATGAAATTGTATAAGTCTTTCATTAAAAAAAAACTAGATGTAGTAACCGCATTGTTTAATAAAGTCTACAAACGCCCGCACCTTGAAATCCATCTATGTATACGTTGGGTTTTACAACCTCCAAAACCAAAAGTCTGCCAAAATTCTGGTAGGAACCATATAATATACTTTTTAAATAATGTAAATACTAACAAATTACAAAATCAGATTCAGACTGCTTCCGGAAGGTCGGTTCTCTCGAGCGATTCTACCTCAAATAATATATTTTTTAATAAGAAGTACCTGTACAGGGAAATCCATTTGTGGCCTCCTTGTAGACCAATCAATGTTATCCAGTTTACTGAAGGTGGAAACATTTTGTAATCTTTTTGCACGAAGAATCCCTGGTGAGTAGCAACATACAGCAGACAGGTAGAAGCAGGACTCAAAACATATAATTTTTATAGATTGAGAATAAGATTATGAGTCCAAACCTTGCAGTCTTGAGAGTCTATGTTGATGCTATCCAGCCACTTTACAGAACGAGCACCAATAACCCCTGGGACAACTACTCTCAGTGGATACCATGATCCCTGTTGAGAGTCTTAACAGTTTCACAAACCAATAAGCAAAAGTGAAATCGAATGCCGAGCAGGAAGAAAGATCTCTAAACTTGTGATTACATTTTACACTGAAGAGAGAATTAAAGGTAATGGAATAAGATAAGGAACAGATATATTAAGTTTAAAAGAATAATAATTTTGCCACTTGAAATTTCAATAAAATCTCTCATGTATAAATTGCAAGATTTAACTGATCATAAAAAAACATAGAAAGCCCATCGGGTTCCAACAAAAAGTTTGATGTCAGTTATACCTCTCCATTTATCTCATAAGCAAGCAAAAATCAGCTTCTGGATTTGTTGCCTGACTTAGTGGAATTGATGCCTTGTAAGGACCTCCATTCTCTCCTGCGGTCAAGCAGGAAACAGTAAATAAAGTAAGTTGTGATCAACAAATAAACCTAGACTGGACAAGAAAATACAAACCTTACACCTGTCAACGCTCACAAAATTCAACAAATTTTCCACCTGCTGGTGTGGCATTGGTATATTTTGGTTTACCAACTAGTTCAAGAACATCTGCAAGTTTTGCTCCACCCCAAATTGCTGACATGTGCACAACACGAGGGTAAAAAAGATTTAGATAAAGAGGATAACATATCATAACCAAAACATAACAGGACATGCTACACTTGATATCCCCATTTACAAGCAACAACTTCAAGATCACTTATGGCAGAAAGTCGATGCTATTTTGCAATATTTCATACGTATAAACCTTTTGGCTTTTATTGAACTAGCAACCTGAACAAGAAGATTTGCAGAATGCACTAACGATATTACAAGGCGCTTGTTGGTGTATTTATGGCAAATCAAGTCAGATAATAAAGCTGCACAGAGTCAGGTTTCCTGTGTCATGGAGATACTAGAAAAAGCTCAGCAAAACTTGAGCCTTTAATAATGGGAAAGCGGTAAGATAACTTTCAAGTTTCAATGGTCCATAAAGGGTGGTAGACAAGCACACTACATCTTGATTGATGGTATACACATGTTCACTACCTTTTTTACTAAACACAAATCATAATTATTTTTCCATATGTAACGCCAATCGAGTATACGTTAACCAGTGATTTCCTTTTTTTTTGTTGATAATCTAGAAACTCGATTGCATTTTTGAGATTTCCATCAACATGCACTTCTACTTGCTTTTTTGCTAGCACTAATTGGCGATTATTTCATGGGCATGATTGTTCTGAACAACAACAGTTAAACAACCAGTTATTAGGAGACAAACCATTTCCCAAGGCACAAACATCCCATCCAATCCTCTTACAGTTCTGGTTTTGCTCATTGCAGTCCCGTCTATTACCAGCACACTGCATATGACAAAGTGAGGCTTGTTTATTTAAATTGAGGATAAAAACCGTAATTAAAAAAAAAGTACTTTCGAAATTCCATATCAATAAAGTAACTCTTTTTAAAACAGGAAAGAAGGGCAGACCTGCAAAGTAGCAGTCACATTATATTTAGGAAGACTCCTGTAATTAAAAAAAAAAAACAAAATGAATATTCAAAAAATATAATATAATATGTCATGAATATAATCAAACAGAACAGAGGATTATTACTCACATAATATCTTTCATGAAAAACTCTTTTGGTTTCTCAATTAGTCCCTTAACAGACACGCTATATCTGTTTAAGAAAAAACATATAGCAACAGTCAGTTAAAGAATTACAACCTATCTCGTAATAAACAATTTCACACATTAAAATAAAAA